>JAOEGS010005524.1:89618-102434 GCA_025447755.1 Corythornis vintsioides
AGTCTCCATCTCTGGAGACACTTAAGACCTGCCTGGATCTGTTCCTGGGTGACTTGGTCTAGGTGATCCTGCTCTGGGGGGGGGGTTGGACTAGATGATCTTCTAGGTCCCTTCCAACCCCTAATATCTATGAATCTATGAAAAGTTCTGTATTGAAATCACGAAGTCTGGGAACTGATCAGAAGTAGAGATGGAATTTCCCCCAACACCCTGCCACTCCCAATCCTCACACACACACACACACACACACACACCCCTTTAGAAAGACCATGATTTCAAAAGCCTCTTTGCCCACTACATTTCTTGTTTGGTTTTGGGTTGTTTGTTTTTTTTACTATTTCCATAAAGGCAAAAACAATCAAACCATCTGGCTTGTGCCAGACATATTTGTCCATGTTGTATGTGTTTTTCAAATAGCAGACACTCAGGCACCTCACACATGTAATTAGCTGGTAGAAAACCAAGAATTCAATTTTATTTTAAAATATATTTGCATTTGTTCTTATTCGGTCGTGGGGGAAAACTGGATACTTTTGCATGCTTGTCCGTGACCGTAAAAGATAACAGAGTAACCAGTAGTTGATCGTGTGGAACATATGCTCCCATATCAGCTCTGGGTCAACACTATGGCCAGAAAACAAGATCAGGCTTCTCTGAGTATTTCCACATATGTCTCTCATGTAAGCACTTACATAAAAATTATTGTATAGCCTTTATTCACAATTAATACAGTAAAAATATGCAGTAATGCAGAACCTCATTAGTAAAACAAAAACTTCAGAGGCACGTTTCTGATGCCATGTTACTACAGTCCCTTTTTAATAAGAACTTTTTCCTTTTTTCCTACCTTGATGTGTAGAGCCTGAATGGCTGCTACAACCCCATTTAGAAGAGTGGAGAAGCCTGTATCACAGTGCTCTGCTTTAAGACCTACAGCAGCCTGATCTTTTAATTATTTTCTTCCATAGGTATTCTCAGAGACCTCTAAATGAGTAAATCCATTACTATTTTAATAGGCTTCCATAACTCAGCCTCAGACACAGTCACTATACTAGCCAGAAGCACAGTACATTTCACTTTTATATAGCCCTTGGGTTACCCCCAAGGTTCCAGTTTCCTTCTCAGAGGTAGTTCCTTCAGCTGTACATCCTCTGTAATGGGTCCCACAGCAACAGACAGTACCAATAGAAAGGTTACAAAATTATGCAATTCCCCAGCATAATTCTTTATTTGTTGCAGATAGAAGGTGTGTATCCACAGCAGCTCAATATTCTTTGCTGCCCTCTAATTACACTTCGAAATACTCAAGAAATATTTTCTGTGCTAGAGTTCATATGGATTTGTCCCTAGTAAACTAGTCCAAAGCCCAAGGAATTTGAAGCATATCACCATAGGGAACATATGTTTTTAACATGTCTAAATGCTGCAATAAAAAACCAAAACAAAACAAAACCCCACACATAAGGTAATAGTGAAAGACCGTTAACTAATTTAGACAGCAATACAATGTAAATCCCTGCCCTTAGTCTCTCACAGTGTGATATTTGCAGTTCACAGATGCAAATCTCTTAGAATACACTTCTAAAAAGGCATGTTTAATAACTTAAGAGTTTCGCTGCAGCCTACAGTTCCCACCTACAAATTCCTCTGAGACTTTACTGCCAAATTCAGTTTTTCACCCACAACTGGCATGACCAGTGGATTTCATATTTCACATCAAAAGACCAATGGGAAAGTTAATCACCTGCCAGCTATTTTTCCTGAAGGGTTTTGTATCAAATTTGGTGCCCACAAATTGTGTCAAACTGACTGTAAAGAATCAACTGTGACAGTAGATGGGATGCATCCAAAGGTGTTAAAGGAGCTAGCTAATGTCACCAAGAGATTGCTCTCTGTCAGCTCTTCAAAGTCGTGGCAACTGAAGGAAGTCAGTCTGGCAGAGTCAAGTGCTACAGTCATCTGTAAAAAGGCACCGATGAAGAGGCAGAAACCTGAGATCATTCAGCCTCACCTCAGTCCTGGTTTACAGCATAAGACAAATGTTAAGCAAGCAGCTCTTCCCTGCACATGAACTTCAATCCATATTACACAAATAAAGCTAAATGGAACTGGTCAGTACAACTCCACACCTTTGCAGCCTTTAAAACACACTGGTACGCTCCAGGAGAGCTAGAAACACTAATTTCACTTAATCTGGAACAAAGCAGTAGATTCAAAGTGTAAAACTTACTTGAAGCCCCACATACAAACACCATCTGGTCTGCAAAAGGTGTAACAGTTGAAATAACATTCTTTTCTCTTCCTCTTACTACATGCCATCATGAAAATAATAATTTTATTTATATAAAAAGCCTGCAAAATGAAGTTCCATAAAAACAGCAACATATGGCCAAATAATTCTGAATAGCACTTAGCATATTCATCCATAAAATAAGAACGATAAAGGGTAGATAAATATACCCAAGTCTACTTGCAAATTGCCAGTATACACATGGTTTTCTGCAAATTATTTCTTTTTTAATAATTTCTCACCCATCAGTCTACACAAAGATTTCTCATTACGGTTTTGCCAAAGTTAATCTTTTCAATCTACAATCTTTGCCTATATCACTTTATATCACACATACTAACAAGTCTTAGGGCTACCTCAGTGCATTAAGAAACCCTCCTCTCTTTCATAAAAGTTAAATTTCTTTTGCTGTAACAAAGATAAAGCTTGAAACAAATTCAGGCAATGCTTAAGGTTAATGTAAATGTAATATGTGGAGCTACTTAGAACACCAAATAAAATGCCTAAATACAAAATGAAGAAATAATCATTTATGAAGTAAAAGCCATTCCCAAAAGAAAATATGCACACACCTATTAATTTTCTGATGGTAGCAAGGAAAAAAACACTGCATGGTCAGACATGTCTACCTTGCACACACACACTCATACAGGATTTGCTGTAATTACAGTATTTGGAATCCTTTTTTTTTTTCCCCAACAGTAGTCCATAGAACTATCACCCACTGGTTTCTAAGCCACTGAATACATTTCATTTCACAGATTCTTGCTAGTAAGAGCCTTAGAATTTGTTGACTGAGGCCCGCCCCCCCAAAAAACAAAACAAAACAAAAAAACAAAACAAAACAAAAAAACAAAACAAAACAAAAAAACAAAACAAAACAAAAAAACAAAACAAAACAAAAAAAACACACAAAAATTCCACAGTTGTGCATATCTCTCTAACTCTTATTTCTACAAGAAATATCCATCTCTCTCTTCAGCCTGTGTCATGAAACTTTCTGGATACTTGCACTTTATCACTCAAGACAAAAAGCACAACCATCTTCAGACCCTCAAAAATCCTTCCAGCTGCAGACTTCTGCTCTAGTTTGCTGCAGTATTACAACCAGCTGATCCTCATTGACTACACTGTTTGGTTCACCAAAACATGTTCTTCGCATCAGTTCTTTAGTTAAGTACCTTCATAAACACTGGTTTCATTGAGTGAAGTTGGTTCACGTGAATCCTCATTTATTTTTACCAACTTCTCATCATACTGACAGCTGACTCCTGTTATCTTTTCCAAAAAGCTGAAGAGTTTATACAAGGCAGTCATGTCTTATCTGACTTGCACTTCAGCTTGATTTCTGCTCTTCAAGTGTAAAAAGGAAGTTTCACTATTCTGATTTACGATTATTTGATTTCTCCGTACTCTGCCCGCAATTCCACCAAGCCTAAGACCTGAAAGCAATGCCTACTAAAGGCAAATAAAACTAAGCATGGTAAAAACTTCAGAATATTTGTGCTGGTTCTTTGCTGCAGGAGATGATGCATTATAACAGAAGTTCCACTGAAATCTCTGCAGGATCTACAAATCTCTCCTTGCAAATCCTCCAATAATTCTCTCTCTCTCTCTCACACACACACACACACACACACACACACAGAGACACACAGAGCAGGCTCTTCTGTTAATCGGCCTGTTATGCTCAAAAGCAGCCCAAATACTCTCTTCTATGACAGTTACTCAATGACAGCAAGATTTTTGTTACTATTCTTTTAATTTCACTTTTCTTTCAGATTCTGGACTTCAACCATCTTTATTTCCACAGAAATTTAATAAAACCTGCAATGAGTCTTAGCAACTAGCACATTAATCTAGAATTTCCAGACAACGGCCAAGACCTACTAATGCAGAAACTGAGTGTAATGAACATCTTTCCACTGCTAAAGAATTTTGTTGTCAACATCACTTAGCAACCTTCAATCTTCAGTACAGAACTTCTGAAACAAGTTTTTTTTACAAGCATTTAAAACATTTTTAATGGCTTTCCTATCAACTCCATTCCAATTTCAACATTATCCTGGGTTAAAGAACCATATTTTATTATTTTCTTTCTATGTAGAATTGTGTATTTAGATACAGAAAACATACTAAGATATCTACTCTGACTTCTGAATATGGATATAGGTTCTCAATTAATTTTTAATTAGGTACATCTTAAAGGAAAAATATCAGATTCAAATGAACATTTTTGTTTGATGACTATTCTATCAGAACCTGCAACCCTCATTGCTGAAGACACGTTTCTCACTTCTATTGCAAATGTGACTGGCTCGTATTTTAGCCAGAGGATCTTGTTATAACATAATTTTCTGCTTCACCATAGAATTTCTTTTCAAAATACATATACACAAAAACATCACAATCAAGCTCCTCCTTGCCCTTCTCTCTGATTATATTTAACATACCAAGCTCTTAGAATATTTCCCTCAGGAGCTATTTTCAGACCTTGTTCATTCTTACAGATCTCCCTGAATTCTCTATTGACTTTTACATCCTCCTTGAAGTATGAACACCTAAATTTGACACAGGATTCTTGAAGTCCTCTCATCAATGTCAAATATAAAGATATTACACATTTTCTGCTCAGTCATATACAGATTGGATCATACTGAACCTTCTCAAGGCCTCAAGGAAATTAGTTAACTGAGAATCTCAACAATAAAGAACAAAGGAACAGACTAAATTAAACCTCCCAAATGACCCTTACATATTTGTCTCCCCCTGCACGCATGGTACTTCATTGGCATTTCTTTGATTTTCAAGCAGAAACCACAGAACTGTATGATGGATTAATCCTTCAGCTCCGTATAAAGGAGGAAGGTTGCCCTTGCTAGTATACAGAGTTTGAGTTACCCACTCTGAATTCAAAGTCAAAGCTCACTGAAGTCAACAACCAATGTCAACAGAGTCAGGCTAACGACCTCCAACACAAGCAATGAATCAATAACAAATAGAAGCATCTTACATTTATTCAGCTCCTGTACATATTCTGTCCTTCTTGGCTATTCACACAGAACTACAAGCACGTTTCTACAAGAAACCACAACAAAGTTCACCAGCCTTTTTTTGCCTACTTCTTGACTGACCAGCTGACCAACAGATTCCACCTCAAGTAGATAGTAATTGCTTTTCTGCACTTGGCCTGGCCTGTAGGACCTGCACTTGATTTCTGCTTTTACAGGAAATATACAGATACTGTAGAATGAACAATGACCTTTCCTACTTCCCCCCACAGCAATATTAACCAAGCATATACAACTGACAGAACCAGTAGATGCATATTTGAGGAAAAACAAAGTGCTTTTAATGCACATGTTGCTAAGGCTCCAAGAATAGAGTGCATTGTTTTCAACTGATCATAACTCAGTCAGAACACTGAGCTACTTCTCCACAGAGGCAATTTCCATGTCAAATTTCAACTCTCAAACACTTCAGCAACGCAGTTAAGGAACATGAAAATCTTGAAGAAAATTAGAGGGAAAAACACAAAAGAGGAAAATGTTTCTTCTCTTCACTCCACTTTACGATTTAAGTGCACAGTGGGAGTGGGAGAAATCAAGGGGTTTTTGCTGTTAAATAGTATAGCTGTGTTGATGTGAGGCTTCTGAATCTAAATCTAGTACTGAATTTTAAAAAAAAAATTTAAAAAAAGCACACAAAACAAAATCACAAATTAAAAATGAGCACAAAAATAAGTCATAACAAAACACACACACACAAAATAGATGAACCACAGAAGTCAGGAATACAGACAAATGTCGCTTTCATTACTCTAGCAATGTTAGCCAAGCATTTGGAAAGAAATGCTGGTGGACAGAGGGACAGAAGAGACATCACACCTAAGATTTTGCTTGAAAGTAGTACTGTTGCAATCAAAAGACCACATATGGGAGTTTCAGAAATTTATCATACAGAAGATGCAAACAAAAACACAAATATCAACAACACAATTTTGCTACAGAAGCCTGTAGCCAACATAGCAGTCTTGTGAACTAAGCCATGGTGCATGTTCCATGGGAGTGCTCCTCCAACATTTTGTATCCACAGAAGTCCATTTCCTCACAACAACACAAAAGAGTTCTGCTATTCCCTCTACTGGCAGTTCCTACACAGACAGATACAGTCATTGCTAGATTGCCAGTAACCTATAGAGAAAATACAAGCATGAGTTGGTCCCCTGTGTACACCTAGCAAAAGGTTTTGGCATAAGTATCAGAACAAATATGATTGACATCCCAGACACCAGTTACCTGTTTATGCTGAGACACATCAGGCAAAGAACAAAACAAAAATAGTCACAGAAAGTTGCTACTTCCAACAGATCAAACAAACAACAAAAGTCAAGTCCCAGTAGAAACAAGACTGGCACCACTGTATCTCCATGTGGCAAGAAACAATTTTGCCACCCCAAAAAAACACACACCTACATTCAGTATCTAGTCTCTATATCACAGCTGGAGATAAGATGCCTGTATTTCATAGTGGGGTTAGAGCTATCATCAGGAAAATCTTACAACCATTGTTTTCCAAATCAGCAAACCAAAAGAGTTATCTGCACAGGAAGGCAACTTACGGGATCCCAGTTCTAAGTTTTATCATTAATTCAGAGCTACCTATCAATTACCTCCTCACGTTACACTGCATACTCCTAATAAACTCATTTATAAAGACGCATGTGCTTAAAAAAATGAAGCAAATGTCACAATGGAAGAAAAAACAGAAAAAAAAACCCCACCCACAACACACCACCAACAGACAATAGTCTAAGCATGGATTCTAGACTACAGAAATACACCATACTGAAGGAATGGTACATTGGCCAACAAAAATACATTTAGAGTAGGAGCTCCAGAGCCAGTGAAAAAGTGTGAGGATCTAGAAAATGTCAATTTGACAGATTAACAGTAATGAACATCTACAGCACACATGCCCTGGAGTGTTACTCGTGCATCACTAGCAACTACTCTTCAGAAAGAAATCTGTTTATTAAGGGGGAGGAAAAGGCACTTTTAAGGTCTATTTTTGTCTAGTTGGTATTCATACCCGGAGGTTATTTAAGAAGGGGAAAAATAATGCAGGTGTACCACAGTAAGTGACAAGCTGAGACTTCAGCTATGAAAAATCAACAGAGCAGGAAGTCATATGATTCAGCATGACTCTTGTGAGCTGCTTCCACAAAATATCTGCACCTTGTGACACCCATATGAACCATGAGCATCTTTTTATCAACTTGGACAATTCTGATATCTTTAACACTTAATTGCTTTTTTCTGCTTTAGATAAACAACCTGGACCAAACTCTTTGACACAAACAAAAAAGCCTCCCATTAGCACAAACAGGAATATTGCTTCATTGTCAAGCAATGTGGCTGGTTAATATTGTCCCAGCTCACAATGTGAACAAAGTAAAACTGCTTTCACTTCAAGATGTGAAAAAAACAACTTGCAAAGTTTAGATAGACATGTATACAAGAAAAACCTGATGAAACCTGGGAAAAAAAAAAGTGGGTTTCTGCAGGATTCTTTTTTTTTTTTTTTTTTTTTTGTAAGAAAACACATGTTTAACTCTACAGCTTTCAACTAAAAAATTCCATCTGGAAAAAAAACTCTGCAAAAGGTCTGATATGAAATCTCATTCTTTGACCTATTTCAAAGTGATTAATTTTATGGCAGATTATCATACAGTTAAAACATCTACAAGGAATGTGATCCCAGAGCAAAACTCAGAAGATATTCTCTAGTCTTTTGAAGATACTAGAAATAAATGCTGAATTACAGATGCACTGGGACCCACACAAGAGCTCTTTAGATTACAATTCTAAATATATATACATTGCTAGATATACAGGGCTCTGGCATCATTACAGTTTCAGTCATCTAATGCCTTCCATATGCTAACCACTGAACAAATAGATTTGCCTGTAAAAGCAAGAAATACTAACCAAATAATAAACCAACATGAAATGGACAGTTCATATTAGGGTAAAAATCCAAATTCTTTATTTTTCCTTTGAATATTTCTGTCCAGATGAGTCAGCAACAACACTGCAAATTTTAGATGAAGTCAGCAAGATGCCTTAGCACGGTTTGCAAGTGTCAACTCCAAAGCCTTTACAGATAATATTTTAATTACACTTTTAAGGACATCTTAGATAAGGGAGATTTACAGAAACCTAATCAAGTAAAGGAGCTCCACGTGGATAGAGAAGTAAAAATGCTGTGGATCACACAGCAAGACTACAGTGTTAGCCTGTCCTGAAACCACTTGAGTGGCTTGTGTTTCAGATAACCTGAGCGCACACAAAACGAAGGAAAGGAAAGCATGGTTTCATCCAGCTCATTGCTTTGATGGCTTTCAGAAAGTTTTCCAATATGTCACATAACACTGTTTTCGGGTGTCTTTTTCAATATTTAAAAGCTTTACAGAACTAACAATTCAACACATCGTTTAGTTCCTAAATCTGGCCGAGATAACACTTGCGTCTAATTTCTCAATAGTTGAGTGAACAGAAAGCAAATTACAGAACACTGAGTAACTCGAGGCAGTAATTCAGAAGCAGGAATGAAAAAAAAAAAAAAAAAAGCGGGGAGAATCCAGCCGATAGTATTTACGTCGGGCACATTTGCAAGGCAGATTTACCTGTTCGACTGCAAATTGCAAGAGTCACGACCTCCGACCCAGCCCGGACACAGAGGGGGATACCCCCGAGACCCGCCGTGCCCGGCCGGAGTTGATCACTCGTCATCAGCGGATGCCAGCGCCAGAGGGACGAGGGTTCTCTGCTCGCCTCACCACGGGGCGTGCGGGGGGAGCAGCCGTTGCGGCTCGGAGCTACTTTTTCTTACCAAGTTCACAGTTACTTTTAGGAAAAAACACCCACTAAACTACCTTGCTCTGACAAAGTTTTTCCCCGCAGCCTGCGGCGCTGGCGTGAGGGCAAGCCCCGGCTTACAGCCAGGCTCCACAGCAGCCCGCGGACCGGGCTCGAGCCCAGAGTGCGGATGCCGGTACCGCGGGGCCGGCGCTCCCCCGACGGGGCCGGCCCGCCCGCCCTCTCAATCCCCGCGGCTTTACCTGCCCGCCCGGGTGGGTGCCCCGGCGCCGTACGGCTGCCCCGCGCTCGCCCAGGGAGGTTTTCAGCAGCCGTAAAGCGAGGAGGCGCTCTCCCCGAGCGGCGCGGCGCCGCGCCGCCGGCCACCGCGGCCGAATAGGGGCCACCCCGGGAAGCGTCCCCGCAGGCTGGCTGGTGGACGTGCCGGGCTTTCCGTTCCGCTGCAGGGCGGACCGAGGCCTGTCGGCGCGAAGCCCTCCCTCGGCTCCAGCTTTGGAACACCGAGGCTTACCCTCTTCGGAAGTGCCCTACCTGCGCCGAGAGCCGCTGCCGCGAGCGGCCGGGCCGGGCATGCCCCAGGTGTGTCGTATGTACGTGCGTGTGTGTCCCGTCAGCCGGGGAAAGGCCCGAGAGGAGAGCGAGACCCTGGTCCTGGGAACGCGGAGAGAGGAAAACTAGAAAGCTTTTCACCGGATGTAGCAATAGGTTGTGCAGGTTACGGGTGAGGCCGTTACCTGGCATCAGGCTGCAGAGCCTGCAGCTGTAGTTTCTGCGGGACGAGAGCCTTCCAACCTCACGATCTACATGTGTAACACCTGGCAAACAGAGGAGTGATCAAGCCTTGTATTAAGGCTTTTTGGTGATAATTTGGGAATGCGGGGGTTTGTGCATATACAAGTTACATATTCTCTATCCACAGACCACGATCAAGTACACCCAGAGCCAGGCAGGACCCGCTCTGTGGACATGAACGTCGAGTGCTGTTGTCACATATCTGATGCCAATATCGGCAGGTTCAAAACCCAGGAGTGCACAGTTTAAGTGTCTGAGCTGCTGTAATTATGTTGCTTTCACAAAGTCACTGCATGTCCAGTGATAAACTTTGATCTTGAATACAGTCCCATTACAATGCTGTCTCCTTATAAAAAGGAATTTCCGCAATACAGATTAATGACTTAGTTCTGCTTGGAAGGATTTTGCTGTTCATTCTGTCCTAAATCTACGATTTACCCTGTAATCCAGGAAGCTACCGCACAAGCTACAGAGCTCAGCTGTCTTCAACACAGGCAGAAAAGTAATAGCCTGTTAAATTTCCCTGTCTGAAGTCAAGGTTTGTACTGTTTACCCTAAAGGAATTAGTGATAGAACTGTTCATTTTTTAAAGGGGAAATATGTCAAGAAGCATTTTCTGGAATGACATTTAGACATATTCCTCATACACAAGGAAAGAAAAATAAATAAAGAAAAACGATTAAGATGTTTTCCCTATGGATGATAGGAGCTACCATTAAAAAAAAACAAAAAAACAAACCAATAAAAAAACCCCAAACAAAACAACCCAGTCATCTTAACCCAACAGCTACTGCAGAGAAGGCAGGAAACAAAGCCTTTAAAAAATCTTCCATGCATATGGTATGCATACTATCAAAAAAGTAAATTTAAGACATTTATAACAGACATAGGTTTTTCTAATAAAGTATTAATAGGAAAGTCTGTTTGGGCTGCTATAGCTCCAAAAGCAATTTCAGAAAGCACAGAGCAGTGCAATCACTGAAGAGCAGGTGAACTAATCTACAATCCTCATTAATAAAGCAGTTTTTCCCAATATGAAACAAAACAACTGCATCCAGTGCCACCCACGCTTTCTTGCCCAAAGACACAGAAATATATCAAGTATTTAGGTGTACAAATACATTTACTAAAAATATGACTCATCAGGTTTTATTCACAACATTCTCATGCAAGAACATGTTACAAGTCTGCTCCTTCCTACACTCTTTTCTAGACCACCTATGGGGTAGAGCCATGGCTATACATTGGTTTTGGTAGTCACACCATAAGTACAGACTTGAGTTTTTTCTGTGGCTTAAGCCAATCACACCCATTCCTTGTGAAAGGATGAGACTGAAGTTCAAAACAAACAACATTTCCACATTGCCCTGTTCTGCTCTGAAATTCTTCTATATAGAGCAGAGTTTGGCACAAGTGTGAGGTAACACTGCAGGAGAGAATTATCTCCAACAGCCATGACTCCACAGGCTTTTCGCACAAGGATCCAGATGTGATCGCTATGCAGAAAGCTGAGGGTATGAAGTCTCGTGTCTCTGCTGCATCTTAGTCACAAATTCCTGGACAGGCTTCTTAATTTGAGCAAAAGCAAAAAGTCACTCAGATAGAAAGTTTTATTACTTTTTTGCTAAAATGAAGTTAGCTTTGCTGCCCAAACACTTATCTCCCTGCTGCTGTTTTAATAGTTCCTCCCTTGCCCCAACATTTTTGCCAGGGATTAGCCTCATTACAGGCAGCAAGAGAAGCAAGCATTTGTTTTCCACAGTACAGGTGGGTAGCCAAAGGGAGATGTTTGAGTCAACTGTCAAGGAAATGCAATTTTTCTTCTTACAACAATGAATCAGGACCACACACTTAAGAAGCCAGTCAAAAAAAAAAAAGCAAGTGATACCCCAACATTCAGAAACACTGAAAGAGATTTACACTAGTAAGAAACAAACCTCAAAGCAGTAACATTTTGCAAAAGCCTAATGTGACATGACTAGAAAAGAACATGCAAGACAATGAAATACAAACGTAAACCTTCCCTAACTTTTTTGAAAGGAAATAGTGAATAAAAGTCATGGAATCATATCATCGTTCTGGTTGGAGAAGACTTAAATTATCATGTCCAGCTGTTAACCCAGCTCTGCCATGTTGCCACTAAATCATGTCTCTCAGCACTACATCTACACGGCTTTTAAATAGCTCCAGGGATGCGGACTCCACCATTTCCCTGGGCAGCCTATTCCAGGGTTTGACAACCCTTTTGGGAAGAAATTTTCCTAATATCCAACCTAAACCTCCCCAAAACAACTTGAGGCCATGATCTCTTGCCCTATTGCATGATATTTGGGAGAAAAGACCAAACCCCACCTTGCTATAACCTCCTTTCAGGTAATTGTAGAGTGAGAAGGTCTCTCCTGAGCCACTTTCTGCAGGCTAAACAACCCCAATTGTCTCCTCCAACCATCATAAGACTTATCTCTAGAAATATCCCTCATCCACTAAGCAGGTGATAGAAGGAGATCAGATTAGTGAAGCAGGACCTGCCTCTCATAAACCCATGGGCTGACTGGGGCAAATCACCTGGTTGTCTTATACATGCAGCATTATCACTGAGGATCATAAAATCATAGAATGATTTGGCTGGAAGAGACCTTCAAGATGACATCAAGTCCAGCCACTAATCCTACACTGCCAAGGTCCCTAAACCATGTCCCCCAGCACCACATCTACGCCATCCTTAAACACCTCCAGGGATGGGGACTCCACCACCTCCCTGGGCAGCGCATTTCAGTGCCTAACCACCCTCTCTGTAAAGAAATTCTTCCTGATATCTAACCTAAATTTCCCTTGGTGCAACTTGAAGCCATT
>JAOEGS010005525.1:0-12505 GCA_025447755.1 Corythornis vintsioides
CTGCTCTGGCAGGGGGGTTGGACTAGATGATCTTCTAGGTCCCTTCCAACCCCTAATATCTATGAATCTATGAATATTAAAAGGACAAAGAGTAAGTGAAAAGTCCTGAGTAGAAAACACCCAGTGGCGGAAAGCAGCTGCAGTAATAGCTCCCAAAACAACATTTTTACTCTGTCCAGTAGCAGGAATTAAATATAATGCCCCAGATTGACCCTGAGTGTATCAAACCGGGCTGCTCTTACTGCTTCAGAATCATCTCTTGGTGGTAACCTTTCATCTGTTTCTCAGCTGTTTCTCAGCTGGGCAAAGTACTAAAGTCCATCCATAGGTCTCAATGCTCCTGAAGTAAGGTGGACTCAGCATCTAATATATTTGCTATTTTTTATCAGTATTTTTTTTTTGTTCCTGACCGACTGCCCTATCAACTTGGTGAATTACATGCTAATGGAATTTGTACGTGCTGGGCACAGTACAAATGCAAGAACAGCTCTCGTAAAACATGTTGAAAAATGAAAGGCTTTTATACTGTGCTGATTAAGTCTGCCAAACAAGAATGATGAATTGCAGGTGATCAGCTTCGAATGACTGATAGCATATGTAATTCAAGGGAAGGAAAAATCCACCCCCATGAGTAATGCAAGAGGAAAATCTATTTTGACAAACAGATCTTCATGGTGTAAAAGGCAAATAATGCTCACTCAGGGGTTGCTAATTCTTTAGAATTTGCTTACTGAATTACAGCCTGTGAAAAAATCTGCACTTCTGAAAGTTAGGAAAATACATTTGTATCAGCAGCATGCTCTGTTTTCAACATGTCTATAGCTGCAGAGCCAACCTGACAGCTCCCTGCTTGACCTCTGCCTCAGCTTGCTGCTGCACCACCTGGCACAGCATGCCACTGTGCTTCCTGGAGCACATAGACACCACATTAGGAGGTGAGTGCAAAAATCATTACTAAACTGGAATTAAACAGCTCTGCTGCCAAGGGTGACAGGCCAGTTTCTCAAATAGCTTTTCAGTAGCAGTGTAGGTGTGAGCACCCACCACCATTTCCCTTCATCCCTTCTTCCTGGCTGCGTGCTGCCCAGAACTGTGCCAGACCAGGCACTCATGCAGATCTCCACCAGAAGGGGATAAGGGAACTGATCCTAAAAAATACCCTTTTTCCCTGAGTACTGGCTCATCTGGCCACTGAAAGAGCAGATGGAAATGAGAACAGAGAGGATCATCAGAACCCTAGTCATGTTGAAGTATGCTCTGAGACTGCAGTGCATGACCTGACCTCTTTGTAGATTTGGAAGCCTCTCTTCTGAACAATGAGTTGCACCTGAAGATGATGTAGCTACTTTAACTGCTGTGCTGGTTTTGACTGGGATAGAGGAAATTTTCTTCCATAGTAACTTGTATGGAACTTCGTTTTTTTACTATGTTAATGCCTTTTTCTGCAGCGAGTGTTGTGGGCAGAGATGTGGCTTTTACAGTCACGGGACCCCCTGTGAGCCTGGCTTTATATAGAGGTGGCTTTATAAGAGGGGGGAAACAAATGGCCATTAAAGTTACTGCAACAAAAGGGAACCAAAGGAGGTTCCCTATAGAGTCAAGGAATTCAGTCAAAATTCTCTGCCACATCACTTTTGGGTATGTTAACGGTTTCTAAAGACAATGCAGAACTATGATTTCATGCTCCTGAATATCAGCCAGCTTTGACAGCTCATGTCAGATGTCTCTCCCTGCCCCTTCAGCATGGGATGTTCCTTCTCCCCCTTCCGTTACAAGCAGCATAGAGGGGAAAATAATTTTTCTGAGCTTGAGTTCTCAATGATTCAGTAAACAGGGTGATGCCTGCTGCAATTACTTCCTTCCACCTTCAGCATGTCACTGTGCTGTAACACCAGCTAAGCATTGAAATCACTGAAAAGTGTCATTAAAAAAGGCTATGGTATTTGTAAATCAGTGAAAGCTGCGAAAATACTGTTCACCTCTCTCTTTGGCTGATAAATCCATCTTTTGTGTTCTGAAGCTGGAAGGCAGCCAAGCAGCCTCCAGCTTGCCTCTTCTTATGAGTGTCAAAGCTAATGGAAATGGAGCTGGAGTTTCCCCTGGGTGTTTCAGGAGTCACCTGTAAATACGTGTCGCTGATGCTGCTCACCACGCAGCAGAGCTCCACGATCTGTTCATCAGATTGTTGTCTTCACTCTGCAATTTGCCCTCAACCTGCTATCTCCATTTTTGGTTTTACTGCAGGCACGTTGCTGCTACCTCTTAAACCTGTGTAGCAAATGGCTCTGGGAATAACCTTGGCATCAAAAACCCCACAATTTAAAGCGGTACCAAGTTGTTCAGCTCTCTGTCTACCTGTTTGTGTATCAGCATAAACACATATGTGCATAGAACCAGCTCGTGGTATACCAAAAACGCATTTAAATGAAGAAAAATAATTGCTTCTGGCATGTCAGGTGGCTACGGGAGCAGTTGTGGAGTAAGATCACGTCTTTCAGGGGCAGGAGGTGGGATAACCAGTGCACTGGGATATGCTGACTGGGTGTGATGACTCCGTCTGTCTGCAGACCTCAACCCTTGTGCAGTGCCGTTGTTTCGAGAGCGTTGAATAAGTATTTTGCTTAAACTGAAGGGATGTATTCTAAGTCTTAGCAGCTTCACTCCATTTTGGTGTCGTTTTACTCGTGCTTCTTGTCTTGCCAGGGTGACGTAAAACAAACGTGACAAGTCAGCGACTGCCGGAGTGCCTGCGATGGGACAGGAGGTGTCGCTCCTCGCAGACGGCAGCGGTACGTGTTTGGTGAACAACTGTCGGACCGGACAAAAATGCGCGTTGGCTGGTGCTGTGCTGCCCTCGCGCGGGCCCTTCTGAAATACCCCGCGCTACCCGCGCTAGCGGTTTGGAACTCTTGGGCATCTTCTTCCAAGGCCCCTTACCATCTGTCGCCGTGACTGTCTCAAGCTGGTCCCACGCCACGCACGACCTCGGCGGAGCACGGTGGAGGGCAGAGGGAGGGGATCGTGGCCTTGGACGCGACCTCCCGCACTAGGCAGGCGGGACCATCTCCACTCAGCACCGGAGGTTGCTCTGGAAGGGTGCCTGCTCGGGTTGTGGCCCCAGGCACCGAGCAGCTCCTGAGCCCAAAACGGGTTGGGTACACGGGCCGCGAGACTCCACCTCCTGGGCGGGGCCGGCACCGGGAGGGCGGGGCACAACGCGAGGGCGGGGCGCAGCGCGAGCGTGCTGATTGCGTCACTTCCTTTGCGGAGAGGGCTGGTGGCAGAGGCGGTTTGGTCGGCGCGGCCGTGGTTGGGAGCGGTGCGTTGGGACGATGAGCGACAGCGGGGAGCAGAACTACGGCGAGCGGGTAATATATGGAGCCTGAGTGCGCTGCCCGGCCGTCCGCGTCCTGTTCTTTTTTTTTTCTTTCCGCCCCCCCCCCCATTCCCCCTCTTCCGCGCCTCTCGGTCGGGTCGGAACCCGACCCGCCGCGCGGCGGGTGAGGAGTCCCAGGCGGACACGCGGGAGGCACGGTGGGGCCGGGGGCCTTGGCAGGGGAAGATGGCGGCTAGCCCGGCCGAGAAGGCGGTGTGGGCGTGCGGCGGGGACGCTCTAGCTGCCCGCCCGCCAGTGCACTCCATGGTGAGTCTGCTCGACGCCATCTTGGGCTGGAGACCGGTTGCGCCTGAGAGTGACAAAATGGCCGAGGGCGCCGGGGACAGGAGTCTCAGGCAATGCCGCTGCGGCCCCGCCGGCGTGTCTGCGCTTGGCGGAGCTGCCTCGGGGCAGCACTGTGGACGTGCTGACCCCACCCGAGCACGGTGGGTCACGGACTTCGGCGAGGCCGGTCGGCCGCTGCTGGCTTCCACTGCGGCGCCATTGGGGCGCGAACGAGCCCCCTCCCCCTGCCACCCGCAGGAGCCCTGTGGGTGTGGGGACCCTCGGAGCTTGCAGCCGGGCTGCGTCGGTCTCGTCTGGTGCCTTCTTCTCTATTCCCTGCCCTTTTCATTAACATTTCTATTGGGAAGGAAAATCCAAGGCAGTAGGAGGAGCGTTTGTTACGCTCTCCACAAAGATGCACTGCGGTTCCTCTTCTGCGAAGTACTTCCTAAATCGAGCTCCCGATTTGCCGCTTCTCTCGCTTGCTTGTAAACTAATAACTTTGCTTCTTGATATAGTTGCAGCCTTTCCATGTAGCTTGGCCTCTTAATTGAAATGTGGTTGCAGCAGTCGAAGGGCTAAAGCTCAAACTGCCCGCTCGCCACACGAGGGGCACTGCCCTTGTTTTGTGAAACCTGCAATAGATGTTCCCCTAAACTGCATAGTTACTGCTGGATGTTACCGGCTGGGTAGAATTGTACTAATACTGCAGCAGATGACTTGCAAAGCTTCATGTTTGTAATGTGTATCTGTAATACAGATTACCTGTAGTGGTTTTTTTTTTCAGTCAGTCTTGATTTCCTTTGAGGCCTTTTTAATTTTGACTGCAACAGACTGGTGCAGTGCAGAAGTAAGTACTGTCTTTTGGGGTCTTTTTTTCAGCATCATTCTGTAACTTTTTAACTTACCGGAGGGAGTACGGAGGTGATAAGCTTAGGTTTTAAACTGAAAGTGTCAAAAAAATTGCAAAGAATGTAATAATGCTATGCACAAAATTGCATTATCTTTCTTTGA
Organism: Corythornis vintsioides; assembly: GCA_025447755.1. NCBI lineage: Eukaryota > Metazoa > Chordata > Aves > Coraciiformes > Alcedinidae > Corythornis > Corythornis vintsioides. The sequence goes on from JAOEGS010005525.1 coordinate 4,676, forward strand.
ATATGGATTTTTCTTAATTATATTCACTACAAAAAGCTTTAGTAGTGTGGATGCATGTATTTCAAGGTAGGTTAGAAAAATTTAGTCTCCCGAAAGCTAAAAATGCTATATTGAAATGAATGCTGAGAGAGAGGGATTAAAGAGTAGACTCATACCACCCCTGGTATTATCTTTTCATTGATGTCTTCAAGTCACTCTTAAAATAGGTAAAATTTTAGCAAGAGAGTATTGCTTCTGTCTTATGGTGGATGTTTGTGTAAGGCTTTTTTCAAGGTTTATTTTATTGTTATTCTGCAAGTTGGTCTAAGGACCAGTTTAAGATGGTAGCTTAACACAAAAGCTTAACTTGCAGTGCATTTTCAATCAAAATGAGTGGAAACATTAAAACCTTTACAATAAAGCCTTTTTGAAGCATCATAGTGTAGGGTACAGTAAGACAGCAGTTGCTGTTACACTCACTTTTTTTTTTCCCTATACTTTTATTTAAAAATACATAATGTGCAGGCAGTCTTCCTTATGTCTTAAAATGAGTTTTGTCTGATCTTGTGTGAATTGTAAATAATTAGTTGTGTGCAGTGTACATGTGTGTAAAACAGGAAGATAAAACCCTAGAGCTCCAAGCCTGCTATTCCAGACTAGTTCAGGGAGTGGCATTTTTGTGCTTGTTCCTCGTGGATTTTATGATAGTTTTTGTTTGCTTAAGGCTTAAATTTTACATGGGCAACATCTTTCTACTTTTTTTCAGTCTGGAAGCACCAAAGTTTCTGCAGAATAGAAACTGGGTAAATAATCTAGGATATGACTTTCTAGTTGTCTGTTAAGCTGTTCCAAGTTCATGCTGCCAACAAGAACTGCACTTGTGAAAATGTGTTCGTGCTCTCTCCCTTGCACTGTTGTTTGTGTACTCAGTCAGACCTGGGAATTAAATAAGATTTATTTTTTTTTCTGATGCTGTTTCCAGCTGGGTTGGTTTGCAGGATTGACTTGATTGTGTAGCCAGGAGTGCTAAAGTCATCACTGGGGATGCAGAAAAAATACCAGGTGCTTTCACAAGTAATGGGACTTGCTATTTCAGCACCAACAAACTTGAACTGCCTTTTGTAGCAGTTTGAAAAGAAGAATATATAAATAAAAATACTCAGAATTCTCTTTCACAGTTTATGCTCTGTAGTGAGATTAAACTCTAGAAACCTTTTTTTTTTTAAGCAAAGAGATTAACTGCTACCAATATTTCAAATACTGTCTATGCTTTAATAATGGTTGTATTTTTCAAAGTAAATTTTGTTTTAATTAATTGAATCGTGCTCACTGAAGTGTTGTGATTCAAGCATGAAAGAGTTCGAAAGAAGGCTAGTTAAAGGAAAAAACTGCAGTGTGGTAGTGAGGGGTTTTGTTAGTTTGTCAGTAACTTGAATGGTATAAATGTTCAGCTGATAGATCTTATAAGCTACTTAACATTTTCAGTAATGCTGATTTTATTGCTGAATTGTGGAAGAAGGTCTAAGAAACAATATAATAGTTCGATGCTATATGTTCCTTGTTCATGAGCTGGAACTTGTTCTGACTTATTGGGCTGATTTCTGATCCTTAAGCTGTCAGAAAATAGCTTGCTTTTTACGGATGGATTAGTTACCTGACATTTTGGGGCACTAATGATCCCACAAGGTCAGTGTGAGTGGTAGTGGTGTTGGGAGGAAGCTGGGCTTCCCTACTAGTGATCTACTAGCTTGATTTAAAAAACAAAAAAACAAACAACTTTCTTGTCTTGGCAGCTATTGGTGGTTCTGCTTTCCCTGAGTGCATTCCCAGCCCCATCCCCCCCCAGCAGTGATCTGATGATCATGTGCATCAGGAGGAAAAGCTGTTACTGTTCTGTTGGATCAGTTACTAAATTCAGTATTAGAGAGGCTGAAAGAATGTTTAAGTTAGCACAATTACACCTTGAATAAATCTGACTGCAGATTTGTTAAGTAACATGAGGCTACAATTTTCCTTAGGAAAACAAATAGAAACATATGTTTATAGATAGTTAGCATTTTTAAAAATACTAATGACTTTATTGCCTGTATCTTACACTTCCTGTGAGGAAAAACTGGATCTCAGAAGTGCAAAGAAGACGAGGTCCTCATTTACATACCTTACAGCTGCTTCTGACAGTGGAAGCCTTTCCTATCTCTGCCCCCCAAAATCCTGCTCTTGGAATGTTACTTATAAAGTAGATAGCTGTGATGTGTCTTTGGGTGTGCTTAGAGATGTTAAAGCTGGACTTCATGGCTTCCACCTGAATTCGAGTAATACCTGATGAAGGGGAAGAATTGTTGATAAAAGATTGGGGGATCTGGTGGTTAGATTTCAAGAAAAAATGTTTAATAACAAACACCAGCCTTGATCTGTTTGCCAGCAGTGTTTGAACATAGTAGGGTAAGGAAAATTGGTTTTCTTCTCTTTTTCCACATATCATGACAGGAGCCTACTTAAGGCATTTTTAAAAAACTTTTTAAAAAAGTTCACAAAGCCAAACAACAGAAAAACCAAAAAAGATGAAAACCCGGTAGTAGAAATTCTCAAATTTAAATGAGCTGTGGGAGTTGCTTGTGAACCCTCAGTGTTTGTCAGTATAATAGGCCATAAACTCAGCTTGGAGTGCTGCAAGCTCCTGGTGCTTGAAATTTGGGGTAGGGAGGTTTCCTGGGGGTTGGGATGTGTAGGGTAGGGTAACAACTCTGAAATTTCAGGGGTTATTACTAGTCTTGGTAATACCCAGAGCAGAAGAGGTGCAATAAATTCCTTTGAGGCTGGGAGTAATAAAGAAGAACTGTGAAATGTCCAAAGGAGCTTGATTTTCTGCTTTAAATATATTATTGTCTTAATGAAGTTCTTCCTGGGTTTCTTCTCAGACATTCAGTGTCCAGTTTCCACTACAATCTTAAGATAGCAAAGATTATATTAAAAAAAAGTATCAAATGGATGAAGACTTTGGTCATTTGCTTGTGCTAATTTCTCTCTACTGATCTATTCAAAGCTCATTGTCTTCGAAAAACTGAAAAGGGTGTAGAGTGTGTATATGGGCAAGATTCTCCCTGCTGCTTCTCTCCCACTATGGATTTCTTGTGTCTTGTTCAGCATCAGAGTGCCTGTGTTTGGACGTGGCTTCTTCTGTTTAACCTGAATCTGTCAAGAAATAAGTTTTATGAATGAAAGTATTTTTCCTCAAATAGCCTTAGTTTCAGATTTTTGTCCCTTCTTCAATCTTGCCTTGTCAAACTCTTCTAAAAAGAGTTGAAAACTTACTAAGGCTAAATTAATACATTAACTCAGAACTCATCTCCAAGGATTGTTTTCATTTGATGGTAGTAATGGCTTTAGGTTAAATTTATTTGTAACTTAAAGTTTGCACTGCCTTTTGCAGGATTAGATATGAGGCAGCTGTAGTTCAGAAAACCTTTTAAAACATTTTGGCAGAATATGTCCATGACCAACTATATTTATATTTTTTTTGCTCTTGGATTAATTGAAAGCTGCTTTATCCTTCAAGTTGTGATTCCTCTGGCCCCCTCTCTTCCTGTATTGTATCCTAGACAATTGTAAATAGCTAAATTTTAAGTTGTATGAAACAGGTTTAAGCATGATTAAAAATTAAACTGGCAAATTAATTTGTAATGCTCAGTACAGAATGCCCATTAGGTTGAGTGTCCTGGTTTAGGAGAAGTTAGAAAGCAAGTGATTTTTGACAAAAATCTTACTCTGATGTTGTGAGAGTTCTTGATCTGGATTGACACAATTAGAATTGTTTTCAGGAAAAAAGTAGAATTTTGCTGCTGAATTTTAAATTTTCTCTAATATCTTGGAATAAAGAATACCTTCTAGTGTGTTCAAGCTAAGTGTTTAAGCCATGTGACTGAAGTTAAGCATTATAATGATTTAAAATGCATAAAATATGAAAATTGATTGGGTTATGTCATTACCAAAGATGATTACAAATAAATAATAGAGTAGATGGGATATTGTTTCAGAACAGTGTATGAGTGTTTTGTATGGAATTACATTTCTAGTCAGTGGAAAATAAAGGTTTACTTGAAAGCATGACACTTGTATATGGGCAGGCAATGTAGATGTGTTAATGAACCTTCCAACGAGGCCTTCTAATTGTCAAGAAACATCCCTAAAAGTGATACTATTTTAACCTCTTTGAAAGACCAGTGGAGTTGTGCTTTCTGCAGTCAAAAAGCATATCACATTTGCTGTCTCCGGCTGCAGTTAGAGACTTTGCTTAAGTAAATTGTTGTTGATTTTGTCTTAAGTATGTGGCTGACAGTGCAAAAGTGTTCAGTTTGCTGATGCTAGTTGCCTAGCTGTTAGTAGATATTGAGTTGATCCACTGTGCATTTGCTATTAAATATAGGCCTAAAAAGCAAATCCAGTTACTTGGTATGAAGTTAAACTGAATTGCCTGAATCTGTTTATGAAATAGCAGGGCATTTGGTAGTTTCAATTCTTGAACTGCATATATAGTACAAGTCCACAAAACCTTTTTTTTTTTTTTTCCTAGTTTCAGTTTTTGGCACTAGATTTTATCCTGGAGTTTTTAAATATTCTTCATCCTGTTCTTTTTCTATTAAGGTTAATGTTGAAGAAGGAAAATGCGGAAGTCGCCATTTGACAAGTTTTATAAATGAGAATTATTTGAAGCTCAGGAATAAGTGAAGCTGAAATTTGAAAAAAAAAGAAAGTGAATGCATGCTAATTATCAGACCAGAAGTCCCACTTGTAGAATATTGAGCAATTTGTGTGAAGTGGGGAAGATGAAAGAAGTCAGAATTTGAAACGGAAGAATGAAGAAAAGGAATAAAAATGAAGTTAAGATAAGAAGTAATCTGGAATCTGAAAGCACTACGCTAAGTAATTACTAGTCTGTTTATGTGTCCCTGTATATTTTGCTAAACATGCATGCATTATCTGTTTAATAGCAAAAGTATATGCAGGGTAAAGAAGTGTCTCCCAGGGAAGAAAAAAAAGACAAGAAAAAAAAAGTCGTCTTAAAAATCTAGGCAGTTCTAATGCCAACTGCCCGGACACATAGATATGAATTTTTACCATTTATTTCACTGGAGCTTGTTTACAGATCTTAGGTGAAAGAGAAATTGTGTACAAATTAGGCTTTTAATATCTGCGTGCAGGAATCCCGTTCTGCTTCCAGAAGCGGAAGTGCTCATGGGTCTGGCAAGTCGGGGAGGCACACCCCTGCAAGATCTCGATCTAAGGAGGATTCCAGGCGTTCCAGGTCAAAATCTAGATCCAGGTCTGAATCCAGGTGAGTTTACTTTTTACCTCTTCTTCCTCTTTACAAGTCACGTAACTGTCAGAGGTGAACTGAAATCCAGTTTAGCCTAGTTCTGTTTCCAGAGATGCTAACAGTTGATGTGTGCATGTGGAATCTAAAAGGGCATGTGTGATTTCAGGATTTGAAAAGCTAAACAATGAAGTTAGAATTTTTTGAAGCTTTTTCTAACAGGTAGTTAGCTATTGATGCTCTTATCTCTGCTGATAGTTTGGAGGTGGCCTGCCTTTTAAGTCTTAGAAAATGGCTAGTTTCTGAGTGTGAAACTAGGAGCTCTAGATCTTGGTTTTTTTTCTGTTTATTAAAATAAAGAAGTGTATCAGCAGATTTTCCATTTTAGATCATGTAAAATGTATTACATTTCTCATTGGAAGTGATGGTGTTTCTGAATCACAGAATCATATAATGATTTGGCTGGAAGAGACTTCAAGATCATCAAGTCCAGCCATTAACCCTACACTGCCAGGGTCCCTAAAACATGTCCCCCAGCACCACATCTATGCGATTCTTAAACACCTCCAGGGATGGGGACTCCACCACCTCCCTGGGCAGCCCATTCCAATGCCTAACCACCCTCTCTGTAAAGAAATTCCTCCTGGTATCTAACCTAAATTTCCCTTGGCACAACTTGAAGCCATTGCCCCTCGTCCTGTCATCTTTAACTAGATCGAAGAGGTCGACCCCCACCTCCCTATAACTGAGACATGAAATACCTGAAAGTCTAGACAAAAGACACTGCTAACTAGAAATAAACATCACTGTTAGCTACTGTACGTTGCTTTTAGCAGGTGTGTCATGTGAGTTGTACTTATTTCATAGTGCAGAGGTAACAATCTGTAAATGTTTGAATGATGGTATTTTTTAGGAGTCTAGATAATTGAGTACTGAGTACAGAAGTGTTGATAGTTACTTTACTTATTTGTAAGCATTCGGGTTAAAATCCAGTTAAGCTGTTGACAGTGTGTATAACCAGTGAATTAGGCTTGCCAGAGCTTGGGTTTCAGGCTGGAAGAAGCATGACAACTCTGGAAGACATGCTGTTGTCAATCACTCATGAAAAATACTGTTAGCTACTATGTTTAGTTCTTGCGAGATCAAAGGATAAGTTTGAAAGGCATGTAAGAAGGAAAATATATGGGAAATTTTGACAGCAGCTGGTCTTTCTTTGATGCTTCAGACATTTTCAGAAGTGTAAAATAATGAACTTTGTAATCCCTGTAATGAAAAAGCAAATATGTTAAATTAATAAATAAACAGAGTATATACTGCTTTTTAGAGTGACCTGGAATTGTTAGTAGTGAGAGATTCATAGGTAGAGTCAGCTCTGGGCTCAGACGATGTTCTTATGTTCTTTCCAAATCCAGTTGGATTTTGAAAACGTCTCCGGATGGAGACAGCAAAACACCTTCGGGGTGCCCTTTAATTTTAAAATAGCAAGCAAGTCAGGACCCAGCCCAGCACGTTCTGCACCTTAATCCCTAACCTCTTGGGATTCCTTACTCTTTGAAGCACTCTCTCACATGCAGAATAATCTTAATGCTGTCTAAGAATGCAATCACAAATTGTGTAAAATGCTGGAAGAAGCAAATAGAAGATGCAAAATTTACAAGAGATCATCCTTTAAATAATAGCCCAGCAACTGACTTCTGTTAATCAAAAAGTGAAAAGTATAAGCTTGTGCCTGCCATGGCTTCCTGAGTGTTTTAACAGCAGCCTTGAAAATCCTGTAGATGGGAATGCTGGAAGTAAATTGCAGAGTGTTCATTAGTAGATTTGGGCAGATCAAGGCACATACTTAGAGCCAACATACTTATATCTCTTTCAGTGCTGTCATAAATTTGGATGTGATCATGAGCAAGTCATCTAACTCTGGCTCTCACCAGAGGAAAAAAACCTTGTGAGAACTTTTCACACTTCTTACTAGTTTCTGTTGCTTGCTTTTTTTTTTTTTTAGATACTGGCTTTTTAAATTAAACTTTGATTTGGTAACAGATTTGTCCCCTGGCTGCTTAGTATTAGCTAGGGTGTGGACATACTTGATATAAAAATCTGCTTTTATTGATGTTTTCATCAGCAGCATAACAGGCTTGTTATCTTTGGCTGATTCTCTGAAGCCTAAATAATTCTTATGGAAGAAATAGGATTTTCATCTGTGGATTTGCAAGAAAGGAGAATAATGACATCTAAGGCAGCAACAAGTAGTGTCTATTTAAAATGAGCCTTGTAAGTGTCCAGCTCTTGTTCAATGTAATGGGTGCATTCCATTACCTGGGACCTTCAGTTCTGTGTTTGTTCTCAGTGTTTTCTATGTCAGTGATTGGAATGTGGCTTTATAAATGTGCTCAAATTTTTTTTTAATAACTTTCTTCTCTTCCCGTCCCCTTCTTTTTTTTCCCCCCCCCCCCCCCCCCCCCCCTTTCCTTCGTTCCCTCCCCCCCCCCCCCCCTCCCCCTGCTCACCCGCAGACTGCCCCACATACCCCCGAAACTCCA
>JAOEGS010005526.1:0-11954 GCA_025447755.1 Corythornis vintsioides
AGTTTTCTGGCTGAATACCAGATGCTTCTTGGTGATACTTTTTTGCCTACTTTTCTTTGGAGGAAAAAAAAAACAGAGAAAGGACATCAATTTTGTTAAAAGGCCTGGATGGCCTATTTTTGCGTCCTAGAGTCAGAGATCCAGGGAGTTACAAGGCAAAGATCTAGTGTGCATGGGATAGGGGGAGGCGGAGGGAAGGAGAGAGTAGGGGAGAGCTGAAGTGGGGAGTGGGACAAAAGAGGGGGGAACTTGCCTCCTCCAAGCAGCTTTCATCTGCTGTCTCCGGGCTGTCTGGGTGGGGGGAGAAAAGTTGGTAAAGGGCAGAGAGGTGTTTTGTACAAATAGAGATGGAGCTGATTAAATAGGCACTGGAAAAATTGAGAGAGACCTGGCCTTTTGTCTCCGAGGGAGCGAGGAGAGCTCTTCTCATCCCTGCCACCGGCTGGGGTGGCAAACTTTGTCCTCCCGCCTCTCTCGTTAGGACACTGTTATTATCCTGATAGTGGTCTCTCTTAATCCCGCTATTCCCTCTTTCGCCAGGAATGGTCGGGCGCCCCTTAGGTTACCCCCACTTCTCTATAATTTTGTAGGAAGTGATTAACTCGGCGAAGCCAAAGGACGGATTGCCTTTTTTGTTTTTTTTTTCCTTGCTGGCAAGCGGCCGAAGCTTCAAAAATATTTTGCCTTCCGCGTAAAGTTGCCTATTGTCTGCGGGCAGGCGGCTGCGGGAGCATCCCCCTCCGCATCCTCGCTCAATGTCACCCATCCTGCCCGCACCAGCAAACTTCTAAGAGGACAAGGGAAGGCAAAATATTTGATGTCGCGACCATGAAAGGCGGGTGCCTTTGCAAAATCATCACTGAGTCTTTATTTCCTCCTTCTCCTCTGCTAGTTGTGTCTATAGTCTCTCTTTCAAAGGAATTGAGAAAAATCACACCAGGCCTCGATAGCATCAGGAAGGAGGCGAGAAGAGCTGGAAATTGCGTGTGCGCCTCAGATCTTCATTGGCTTATTAGCCTAATAACATACAAAGAGCTTCATTAGTGCATTAATAGGGTAGCCGCCCTGCTTTAGGTGTGTTACCTTAATTTTCTTACTCTTTAACAAAGGGAATACTGTTTTCTAAGAACTTGAATAACTTGAAAGGTGCAGAATGAGCTTGTTTAGTGCCCGTGTTGTGTAAGGCTTTTCGCCCCTAAGCATTTGTCCTCGTTAGATGTTGGGGACGGGGGGGTGGGGAATATCCAGCTGCTTAAGTACAGGGAAAGTGGAAAAAGAAATGTGAGTTCTTCTGATCTGTAAAGACTGGTTGTTTGTCAGCAAGGGGGTAGGGGGACGGTGAGGAGCACACTGATTTCTGAGAACAATGTGAGTGCAAGTGGAAAGGGCTACGAGATCGGAGAATACGCACGGTTCTCATCTGTCATTAATGCAGACGGTTCTTTAACTTGTTATTTTCAGTCAGGTGACCGATAGACTTAAATCTGAAAAAAAACCACCCAACAACAAACCAACCAACCAACCAAAAAAAACCCCAAAACAAACCAAAAACCAACTCAAAACCAAACAGAACGGAAAGACAAAAAATAAAACAACCCCCCCAAAAAAACCAAAAAAACCCAACCCAACAACAACAAAAAAAACCTCAACCACCAACCCCCCCAAAAAACGGGAGGAGGGAGAAAGGGATTCGCCTGGGCAGGAGAAGCATTCTCTGGGGTTGTGTCCACCCTGTCCCCAGCCAAGTGACCCTCATACATCAAATTACATAGCAGTTTCCAAGACAGAACCTATTATCGGTAAGTTGGAAGGAAAGTTCAAGCCGTGGTCATGGAGATGAACGCTGGTTTTTCAGGTTCCTGGTGTGTTTTTTCCCCCCAATCCATCATGTTTTAACAGGTAGGATCTGACTGATTCCACGAAAAGTTAGTCTTGAAAATAACTGCTGAAAAAAAAAACAAAAACAACAAACGTCGAAGCGCCCAACTTGCCCCTGCTGGCCTTGCTGAAGGGGTTTTGGGTGCAGCTGGGGCTGCAGACCGGGGCGCGGGGAGTGCATGGGGCGGCAGAGCAGGAGCGGCTGCGGGCGGCGGCCCGGGCTCGCCTGGTCAAGAAGCGCTGCTGACGGGGGGAACGTTACCGGAGCGGCTCGGGGTCGTGTGTGAGCGAGGAGTGGGGAAGCCGCTGGCTTTGATTATTTTCGTATCAAGGATTTCGTAGACAAACCAAAATCCGTCACTTGGGATTGGGGTGTGTAAATATCCCTGGCTAGGAAACCTTTCTACACTGCTGCTGTCCCTGCCGCAAATAGGCGGAATAGAATCGTGTATTTCTTTGCAATTGTCTGGAGTGCCGTAACCTGGAGAGAAGGGCTAAAATTGAAATGATGCCGGTTACGAGACGGGGTTTGATCCTAGAGCTCTAACGAAGGAACAGCCCAGCCCCTTTGCATTACCAATTCCTCGATCACCCTTATCTCAGAGGCTAATACTAAGACAGCCTCTCAGTGACAAACGATCAACCCTCTTGCCGTGTGGTGCCCTGCTCTGTTTCTTAAGAAGAAAGAAATAATAATAAAAAACCCCCAAACAACCTAGAAAGCCCCCGGTGCACTCCTGTCCTGGTGCAAAAACCCCACATATTTGTAGTTGCCAGTAAATCCAGGCAGCTTTTATATCAAAATGCTCTCTGCCTGAGGCCAAGTCATGCTGCTAAATATTGCTGACCACTTTTTCTTTTATGGCTTTCATGTCACTTAGCTATTGAAAGTAAGATGGATTTGTACCATTTCTTCACCCTGCTCTGCTCTCCCTACACCCCAGGTCTGCCCGGAGAGGCCATTGGAGGAAGAGTGCCACGTGACAGAGGGGTGCCAATGTTATTCTCCAAGGGTGTCAAGACCCTGTCAGTTTGCGAAATAAATATCGGGAAACAACGAAATGCAAAAAGCGACCTACTACGACAGCTCTGCAATCTATGGTGCCTACCCCTACCAAGGAGCAAATGGTTTCACTTATAATGCGAGTCAGCAGCAATATCCTCCATCTTCATCACTTGTGGAAACTGAGTACCACCGCCCCGCATGCTCCCTGCAGTCCCCTGGCAGCTCTGTGTCCCACCACAAGACCAATGACATCAGTGAGAGTTGCATGAGGACCCTCCCAAGCCAGGCTCTCCAGCCCTCCAACCTTGCTGACCCACAGGCCCCGCTGCAGCCACCTCCGTCTCAGCAGGCACAACCTCCACCTCCATCCTCTGCCTCTCCATCTCAAAATGCCAGCAGCAATCCTGCCCCGGCTAACCCCACCAAAAGTCCAGCTCTTAACTCGCCCACCATGTCCAAACAGATATTCCCATGGATGAAAGAGTCTCGGCAAAACACAAAGCAGAAAAACAGCAGTTCCAGTTCAGGTATGAAACGTGCACCTCTTTCCCTGGGTACCCCTAGGCTGGCCACGCATCAAGTGAGGAGAAGGGCAACCCTGCCCACCTTAACTTTGGGGAGGGATGGGGCTTTTTTCCTCTTGAAATTGACTCCCTCAAGCTCTTGGAATGGGTTGCCACCACTCACGAGGAGAGCTCATTGAACAAACCATCCCCTGTAAAACTTTCCCAGCCTTGCGGGATGAGTCTGAACTGATTCTGTTTCCTAGTGGCTAAACCACTTATGCCCTCCTGCATCTATCACATTTCTTAGCTAATCCCCCCCTCCAGTAAATCATGTCAGTGTGAAGAAGCCCAGGCCTTAAGCCAGAGGCCTGTCCCAAGTACTTTGTTGGCACTGTGCTGCTAGATTAATAAGACAGTGACCTATCTCTGCTGAAGTGTAACAGGAATAAAATAGCTCATAATCACGTGCAGGCAGGATCAATGCCCTGCATGCAGTCCGAACCTCCTCCTATTTTAACAAGCTGATTGGCAAAGTTACAAGCCTGGTAAACAAAAATCATTCTGGAGTGCCATAAACTTAATCCCATAAAATGCTATCTGAGGGATGGAAGTGTATATTAATGCTTTTATGAGACAAGGAAACACAAATCGATAACATCAGTGCTAGTACTAGTGCCCAGCAGTAAGGTTTATACCAACTTCTTCCTCTTTTTCTTCTCAAATATACCTTGGAGATAGGGTCCAAAACTTTAGCAAACATCTTTGCCAGTCTGCTTTCTATAAGCCCTAGTAACATTGTTGTTTACAGACTTCCCTATCACGTATTTATTTTATTAAAAAGCAGTAACAGTTAAATATGTGTATATGCCTATACTCAAGCTAGCCACCACACGTTGTTCTTATGTATATTATACTTACCAGTCACTACCATATGTTTATGCTGTACACTAGATACAATAGAAACACTATACTGTCAAGTCTATGCTTCTAGATCAGAGTTTTCAGAGAACTGCAGGTCTTTATAGCAATGGAGAACAGTTAGTTCTTGAAGACCCCGATCCCACTATGTCAACAGAGCCATAGATTCACCCTCAGAATTTCTAAACCCCACTGTGTTTCCCTGAATCGTTCTTACACCTTGGTGCAAAGATATCTTCTATGCTGTTATTTTTAAAGGAAGAAAGTATAGTCACACTGTGACAATAATGAGGTGAAGGAAGCCTATTGAGGCTTGTAGCTTGCCACAACTGAGCTCAGGCCTTGGGGCAGAACTTGTTGCATATGTGGGTGTCCATCTCATGCCTGAGAGCTCGACTCTCCAGGTGCTGGTGTTGGCTGTCGTGTTCAGGTTTGCCATGCTGATTGTGTTCTTTGTGTGATTTACATAGGTGAGAGTTGTGCTGGTGATAAAAGCCCTCCGGGGCAAACCTCCTCTAAGCGAGCCCGTACAGCTTACACAAGTGCCCAGCTGGTAGAACTGGAAAAGGAGTTCCACTTCAATAGGTACCTTTGCAGGCCACGGAGGGTAGAGATGGCTAATTTGCTTAATCTCACAGAAAGACAGATCAAAATCTGGTTTCAGAACCGCAGAATGAAATACAAGAAAGATCAAAAGGGCAAGGGCATGATGACCTCTTCAGGAGGACAGTCCCCAAGCAGAAGCCCTGTCCCTCCAGCTGCTGGGGGATATCTAAACTCTATGCATTCTTTAGTAAACAGTGTCCCCTACGAGCCCCAGTCGCCTCCGCCATTTAACAAGCCTCATCAAAACACCTATGGCATTCCTGCATCGTATACTGCTCCTCTTAATAATTGCCCACCTCCTCAAAAGAGATACACGGGGACAGCAGCTGTGACACCTGAATATGATACTCATCCTCTTCAAGGCAACGGTTATGGGAATCCACATATACAGGGAAGCCCCGTCTATGTAGGGGGCAACTACGTGGAGACCATGACCAATTCTGGGCCTTCCATCTTTGGTCTAACTCATCTCCCCCATCCTCCCTCTGCCAGCATGGACTACAGCGGGGCTGGGCCAATGGCCAACAATCACCACCATGGACCTTGTGATCCACACCCAACATACACAGACCTTACTGCTCACCATCCTTCTCAGGGAAGAATTCAGGAAGCGCCCAAACTCACCCATCTGTAAGAGACAGGAGTCACTAAGTGGAATACCAACCCCCCCCAACTTTTGGAAAGTACTCACCCTTTCTCTCTTTCCTCCCCCACTATGTGCTCTCCTCTCCCTTTCTTGTTTCTTTTGTTCATTTTGTTTTGTTTCCTTTGGTAAAAGCATTTTCTAGTCTATGTGACGTAGCAATATTTGTTGCTTGAATTGCTCTATAGTTTCACTAGTGGATATTTATCTTCCTGAACTGTAGCCTTGTGTCTCACTTTAGGAGTATGCAGAGGCTTTATACTTTACCTTCTACACTTTTATCAAAACAGGGTATATGAACAAATTTTCTATAAAAGGAATTCTTAAATGTGAATTTGTTCGTACATGATTGATCCCACTGGGAAGCAATTTTTTTTTTTATTGCACTTCTTTTAAATAGCGAGAAAGACATCAAAAGCGCTTGGACAGGGACTCCCTGGACAATTATTAATACGTGTAAGTCTTCAATGTGTGTATGCTGGTGACCATTCAGATTTATTTATTTTTTTTTTCAAACATTGAATAATCTAAGTGTTTAAAATTTTATTTATCCCCATTTGTTCATATTTATATATATATAAAAAAATGTGTACCCTGAATATTCAGGAGGTATTTACCTGGCCATATGTTAGATGGCATATTGGCTCGTGTAGGAAATATCATTTGAAAGGAAACTATAACTCGATTTATTAGAAATGGTGATAACGATGATAATGATGATGCAATAAAATCTGGGAAAAAAGATCACGCTTTGAATACTTTATGCTTGTAAAATCCAACCAGGCAAAAAGCGTGTGAGGCTGAAAAGGCTAGATTTGTTTTGAAAGTTATACATTCCTTGCTGCTCACGTTCTGAAAAAAAAAAAAAATAAAGTTTTTATTCTGAATAATAAAGAGTGAGGAACATGGTTTTTTTTGGTTTTTTTGTTGTTTTTTTTTTTTTTCTCAGCGCAAGTGAAGGGAGAGCCCTTCACAGCGTGGGGAGCTGGGAAACTCGTCTGTAAAATCACACGAGGTTTCCACTCGCCCACCCGAGGGCCCCGCGACGCCTTTTCAGCATTTCATGGCAGGGAGAGATTTTTTTTCTTTCTTTTTTTTTTTTTTTTTTTTTTTTTTCCCAGCGAGGTGCAGCGACCGCCTCCCCCCGGCTCGCTGCTCAGTTCCCACCGTTGCGGATCCCCCCCTCGCCGGGCTTCGGTGGGAGACTGACCGCGGAGCACCTCGGGGGGAGCGTCCCCTGCGTTCCGGGAAGGCCAGGCGGGGGGTGTGGAAACCACATGGGAGCAGAAGTCAGGATAAAGCCCCGCGTGGGTGCGGGAGCGAAGGGGCCGCCTCGTCCCCAGGGTCGCCCACCGGGGAAGCGGTAGCCGGGCACTGGCACTCGGGAGCGATGGGGGGAGAGAAGGTCCCCGGGCAAACCCCAAAGGCGGTTGAGGGGTGGATTCCGAGCGCTGCTGCCTCCGGACATGGTTTGTTCCACCCGCCTCCTCCTTCGCCGTTTTTTCCCTTTTCCTTGAATAAGTGGATTTTTCTTTTATTCTTTTATCTTTTTTTTCCCCTCTCCTTTTATTTTTTTTTATTTTTTATTTTTTAAATTATATTTTGGGACTGCTTCATTCTTGCTCAACCGTCTTCCCTCCCCACAGCAGCCTGAAGCTGTGGGGGAGGGGAGCTCTGTGTTACTTCTCTTCCTGCGGGGGTATGGATGTGTGTGCGTGTGTGATGGTGGGGGGCACACGGTATTGAAGAAGGGTGACTGTCCTGGCCTCAAACGGACACCCCCGGGGGTCTCCGGTCTGAATCGACTCGAGTTGGAAGGCAGAAACGCGCAAACTTGTGCTTAAATCTGATTTTTCTTCCTTTCAGGAGAAATGTCCATAATTTTTAGATTGAAACTCGAAAGATAAATCAAAATGGACCTTAATAGACTAGGTAAAATATACCCCTGCACGTTTATAAAGATATATTCCTATGCTGTGTAGATAATAACGCATGCTGTTCTCCATCTGTATCTTTTAGAGCATAGAAAAAAATGTCGCCATTTTGGTCTCATGCTGAAATATTATTAATCTTTGGGCTTTATCTTGTTCCCAGAACCATCCTTGCCTGATGCTGAAACATTGTCATGCATCCATGAATCTATATAGAGCTTTTATGCATAAATAGATAAGGCATGCTCAGCCAAAGAAAGGGACTGCAAATATATTTATACTCTGCTGTTTATTGTATATACAGATATGTAACCGTGGAAGGAAATGTTATGTAGACTGATATTTTTCATTGAAACCTGACTATTACTTAACACAGACCAACGACTATGTATTATTTTATAGGCGAAAGAAGCATTTTTTGCAACATCGCAAGACATTGGTCGTTTCAAATAAGCACCCCTATAAAATTCAAGGCACACCCCACCCCCCTCCACCCCCCATCAGTAAAGTTAAATATAACAAAAGATAGTACAGTCGGTGATTCTTACCGTGTGGATACTTTAGCAAAATAAATTACATTTAGGAATTGTTTTAAGAGAAGAAATTTAGCATTTCACCCCCCTCCCACTCCGAAGAAAAAAAAATACAGGCGATTTTGTCCCATTCTTTCCAGAAACCACGCTCAACCCCTTCTTCGGAACCTGTAGGTTACAGATAAGAAAATGTATTTTTACATTGAAGATTCACCCTATTAAAAGATACCTCTGGACGCAGGAGTAATTTATTTGCCCAAGAATTTATCGTCCTTTCTCCGAAGGTTTTGTTCCAGGTGGTTTTTGTATTAGCCTGATCACAAGAAACAAATGTGCAGAATAGAGACACCCACACAGGTTTTACTCACAAAGCCTGGTTAAAGTCCAAACCTCTCGCTTTATTATTTGTCATCCTGTTGTGAATCCAAATATTTTCCAGAGGGGGAAAAAAAATTTAAAATAAAAAAAAATGGAAAAGAAAAAAAGACAAATAAAACCCCGACCCCAAGGTAGGCACTGAGAAGCAAAATAAAACCGGACTTTTTCCCTCAAGCAGCTCAGTTCTCTGCCAGCATATTTTAAAAGCAGCTTTTTTTCCTTGTTTACTTGCGTTTCTTGCTCTGCCTCTTTTCTCAGCCGCATTTGATCTTGGAAAGAGCAAGAAGCTTTAAATGTGTTCTTAAGGGCCAGTAGCTGTCAAACCTTTTGGCGGCCAAGATTGATCGCGCACAGACACCACCAGAGCTTTGTTTGGACTAAAAGCAAGAAAATTAAACCCCTTGTATTTTCCAACAGCATCGATATTTGTAATGCACCCCTTTCGAGGGATTAAATGACAAGTCTCGTTCTATATTTTATTTAAACAAGCAACCACCAAAAACCTCATTTAAAGCCTCCCGGGCCCCTCCCCTCCCCCTCTCTCCAATGCCTTTCCAGATATGCTACATCTTGTGGGTGCATTAACTTAAAACCGATTTTTTTAAATGCACTTCGTGCAGTCTGGATGCAGACAGATGCGCTGAATGCTTTGGGGTCTTGTTTTCAGCCCTCCCCCCACCCCCCTTTTTTCTTTTCTTTTTTTCTTTTTTTTTCTTTTTTTTTTTTTTTTTTAATTACGAAGACGTTTGCCGACCCCTTTTCGGCAACTCCGAAAATAAAGCGAGACGGCACCGCACATGCTGCCAATGGTCCCTGGCTCCTCGAGGACGCGGAGAGTGGCTCAGAAGCGCCTTCTCCCCCGCCGCACCCCACACCGTCGGGCAACCGGGGCTCCGCGGAAAAGCAAGTCCCGTCTGGGCTGCCGAGGGCGGCGGTCACCAAAGGATTCATCAGGCTGACGTTTGTGGCCATCACTGTCATCGCTCTCCCTCTCTTCTCAGGCTGGTTGGAAAATTGTGAGCAAAAGCATCCAAATTCGGGACTTGCCTCGACCTAGCCGGGGCGACCGGAGACGACGGCGGCGAGAGCCAAGCGTTGAAGGCGTGTGCCGTCTTTCGCTGAATTTTCTCTTTGCTTGGCCCCATGAAAACAAACCCGTTACCAGTCCGTGTATTTGCTGGTAATAGAAAATACTCACCAAACCCAGCCTACTAGGGTTATTAAGCAAATTACGCCAGCAGACGGGAGTATCGTTTGCAAGCTAAGGCACAGGACTGTTTTGTTTTGTTTTGTGGGGTTTTTTTTTGGTTTTTTTTTTTTTTTAGAGGCAACAGCCAGAGTCCTTTGCAGCCTTGCGATTTGGCCGGCCCAGAGAAGTACTCCTAGGGTGATACGGTCCAATTCCGGGAAGCCAACTGGAGAGGAAAGTCATGAAGCACAAGGGCTGCTGCCTATGTGGTTCTTTCCCTAGAAGCAAGGTTGCAGAGGAAGATCCTGTTAAACAATGGCTCGGCACCGGCAGCCAATTGTTCTCTGTACTGTACACTCGATAGCCACAGGGAGGGGAAAAAAAAAAAAAAAAAAAAAAGGGAAGAAAATTAAAAGGAGCCCATCCAGGCTGACTCTGAAAGGAGAAATTAGTTTGGAGGAAAAACTATTCCTAGGAAAAAAATCAAGATCCTCTGCTTCAGACTCCTGCCTGGGTGCAACTTCTTATGCGGAGGCCTGGCAGTGTCAAAACTTTGAAGATTAATGGATTACTTTGTTAATGACTCAAGGCGTCAGATTGAGGTGCTTAAATGATTTGTGAGGTGCAAAGCGTTTTCCTGACAGTCCCAAACAATGAAAGAAGAGTGTGCGGGTGGAGGCGAGGGAGGCAGCAGGCTGCAGGACAAGCAGCCACACACTCTCACACACACACACACACACACACACACACACACACACACACACACACTCCCAGCTTCTCACACAAACATATCCACGCACACGCACCCTCCCCTCAAGCCCCGATCATTTCAGATTAGGACGCTAAGGGGATAGATACTCGAGATATCGTTTCCCTCTTTAAAAAAAGTGTAAATAAAGCCTTTCTGGCCCCCAATGAGGCGTTCCTTCCCGACTTTTTTGGATCAATCAAACAGACAGTGGCTTCTTTTGATTAAAGCCCAAATTGTCATTGGGCAGAGGCAATCATGTGACAGCCAATTCGGTCCAATTTCAACCTTGTCTCCATGAATTCAATAGTTTAATAGTAGCACGGTCCCCATACGGCTGTAATCAGTGAATTAGAAAAAAACCACCCCACCAGCGATCTTCTATGCTATTTTTGTTTTCTCCTCTCTCTCCTTTTTCCTGGGCCTTCCCCCCCCCGAGCCCCCTGAATCCGAGGGAACTTTTTCTCCGCGGGGGCTGCCAGTTGAAGGCCATGAATTTCGCATTTGAGCGAGAGATCGGTTTTATCAATAGCCAGCCATCGCTTGCTGAGTGCCTGACATCTTTTCCCCCTGTCGGTGATACATTTCAAAGTTCATCAATCAAGAACTCGACGCTTTCACACTCGACACTGATTCCACCTCCTTTCGAGCAGACCATCCCCAGCCTGAACCCCGGCAGCCACCCTCGCCACAGCGGCGGCGGTCGCCCCAAGGCGAGTCCCCGCGGCCGCAGCGGCAGCCCCGGCCCCGCCGGCGCCCCGCCGCCTCCGGAGTACCCCTGGATGAAAGAGAAAAAGGCGTCCAAGCGATCCGCGCTGCCGCCCGCCTCGGCCTCCGCCTCAGCCGCTGGACCTGCCTGCCTCAGCCACAAAGGTCAGTGCAAAGACTCGCCACCGGCCCCGACGGGCCGCTTTTTTTGGCTCCCCGCATCCCCCCGGCTTCGCGGAGGGGCGGGCGGGAGGGGAGGACGGAGCTGGCGGGGCTCTCTGGAAACCCAAACTTTCCTCAAACTTGCTTAATGCGGGATGATTTATTTGAGTTGGAGCTGACCTCTCTTGTCTCGCAGTCCTAGAGTTAGAATATTTGACAGTAATGAAGAGTGATAGATTGCTCCCGCTCAGCTAAGCAGCTGATGCATTAATTATAAATTGCGCTATGACTAATATAAAGTTTGCTCTGGTGTGGGGAGGTTGGGGAGCTGGAGGCAGTGATTCCGAGGAGGTGGCCGAGGGGCACAGAGCAGCGGGCGCTCGCAGTGCAACACAATGGGTTTACTGCATCCAAAGGCGGCCATTTTGTTGCAGATGCGATGTTATACTATATGGACATATAGATATAGACACAGACGTGCAGAGAGAGCACTTCCCCCCCGCCCCGGGATGCGAATGTGCTCGGCTGCTGAATTTCAGCCCGTTCATTTATCTGTTTTGTGTGTGCGTGCGTGTGTTTTTGCTTTCTGTGCTCCGGCACTGGTGTTTTGGGGTGTGTTGGGTGTTTTTTGTGGCTGGTTTGTTTTGTTTTGTTTTCTTTTCGTTTGTTGGACTATTTTTTTTCTTGGGTTTTTTTTTTGTTGTTGTTTGGGTTTTTTTGTGGTTGGTTTTTTTTTTGTTGTTTTTTT
>JAOEGS010005527.1:0-25513 GCA_025447755.1 Corythornis vintsioides
GGCCGGGGGGGGGGGGGGGGGGGGGGGGGGGGGGGGGGGGGGGGGGGTGGGGGGGGTGTGTGGCCCAGCTGCTCCTGGCCCAGGGTGGGGGACACACACACACATGACCAGCCACATCCCCCAGACCCATTTATCTGGAGCACGGGGTGCAGCCTGTGTTTTGGGGGGCACACGGGGTTCAATCTCGTGCTTCAGCCACAGCAGTGACACACTTGGGACTGACTGTTTTACTCCTCTTGCTGGCACAGCCCAGCAGAGTGGGCTCCATCAGGTGGTCCCTGTCCTGGGACCTGCCCCCTCGGACCCCCCCCAAGTGCGCCCCAGGGCCAGAACATCTCCTCCAGGCCACCTGTTCCCATGCTCTGTCCCAGATGCAGGTCTCAGAGCCCCACCCCATCCCACCTCCCCAGCTACTCTGGATCTGGCCTACTCCCCCTCACCCCACCCCCCACCCCGGGCTATATAAGTCCTGAGGAGGGCCAGGTAGTTTCTCCCTCTTTGGGCTTTGCTAATTCCTCCTTGAACCATTTCTGTGGCTGCTCATCTTCATGTGCCAAGGCTCTTCTTCATCCCAGGTAAAGTGTGGATGAGAAAAGGGCTGGGAGGTGGGGTCAGATCATGGCAAGTAAAGGGTGTGAGTGGCAGGGGACGGGCTTGCCCTGGTGCAGAGGGAGGTGAAAGGCTCCTGAAGAGGCTGCAGGTTTGCCTGCAGCTCGGGGATGTGCATGGGGGGAACTGGAAAGGAGAAGTGAGGGTGTGAGCAGCAGTTGTGCAGGACTTGAGGTCTGCTGGGGTAAGGGTGAGCTCCCAATCCAGGTCTGGGACTGAGAGTGGCCAAGGATGAGCTTGTAGGAGGGGGTGTCAAGGGAGCCCCTCCATTTGGAGTGTACCAGGATGGTTCAGTGTTGGGCAAAATGTGGTGGCAAAATGCCCCTTAGTACCCCCTCAGGTACTGCTGTTGCCTCTTGGTAGCCTGAAAAGGGTACAGGGGCTTCAGACTGCCCTGGGGTGACCCTGGCCGAGCACAGAGCCCCGTTTGTCACAGCCCTGCTGAGGCTTTCAGTGCAGAAACCCTGGGGGGATTGAGTGTCAGGCTGTTCCTGGTGGCTCGAAGAGCCCCGGGGGGGTCTCCTCTCCACCCCAGACCCCCCCGGAGGTGGCTCAGCAGGGCAGGGACCCCTTGCTGGGTAGGACAAGTGGGGCCTTTGCTAGGAGCCGGGCAGAGCTGATAACCCCCCGAGCTGCCCTCCCTGAGCAGAGGGAGCTGCAGATAAAAGCACCACAGGCAGAGCAGGGCTCAGCTCCGGGCCTGGCTTGGGCTGATACCGGCCCTAAAGGGCCACCTTGGGCTCAGCTCAGCCCAGTGGACCAGCTGCCTCCCCCTCTTCACCCCCATTTTTTTCCCCCCACACCCCAGATAAGCAGGTTGCATGGCTCTGATTGAGCCGGGTGATACCCCAGCCCTGCCCTTCCCTGACTCTTAGGCTTGGCTACGCTTCGGGGGTGGGGAATAAAGGAAAAAAAAATATTAAAATCTTGTTTATTCTAAAATCGAGACCTGCAGCGACGCCCGGCTCTGTTTGCAAACCCCTGCGAAAGCCTCCGGCATCGCGGGTCGAGAGGAGAGGCCGGGAGGAGCTGGAAAGGGAGGGTGTGGGGGGGTGGGGAAGCAGCTGCTTTGGGGATTATTAATGAGCCGCGAGTGATGGGAAAGGCGAAGATCAATCGAAACAAAGGAGTTCAATGGTAAAAAGAACCGTTTGCAGGGTAATGGGAGTCCATTTCTCCAGCCGACTGGCGGAAACGCATCCTGTTAAACATCCATCAATTATCCCAGCTTGCAAATGCATTAAAGTAATGAGGAATTAGCCATCAAATACACTTAAAGGCAGTGCCCCCCCCCCGCCTCTGCCAGCCGCCCTGCAAAGAGCCACTTCAGGAAGGGGAAAATAGACTGAAGGTGGATGGAAATCTGGGTGTGGGGGGGGGTGAGGAGGCCCCAGGGCTGTATCCCCTGGAGGCTGGTCCAGCTTGGAGGATGCTCTTCCAGCTCCTGGGCTTGGCTGCCTCCATAGGTACCTTCAGAGAGCTGTGGTGACACTGGCCGATGTCCCCTGTGGGTAGCCCATGTACCTGCTCCATGCCTCAGTTTCCCTATGGCAATGCTGTTTGAGGCCACCTGTGGGTGCTGCTCATGTCAGCACCATGTCCCTTGTCACCCCTCTTCCCAGGAACAGAAGCAGTGGTGAGTGTGGCATGTGGTCTGGTAGCTAAATTCTCAGATACCCTTCTTCTGCACCACCCACAGCACCCAGAATGCCCACCCCTTGCACCCAGGTTGACCCCATCTTGGCTTGGGGGGGATGGAAAGGTCCTTGTGACCCTTTAGGATGCTGATTGCTGGGCTGGATACACCATGCAAACAAAAGTGTGTGGTGGGCAGGACCCTGCCCTGAAGCCTCCATCACCCCAGCAGGGTCTGGGGGCTGTGGATCCCTCCCTGTGGGTGCTGGGATGAGCCCATCCCCACAGGTGGGTTTAGGAAGCAGCTGGAGCTCTGCCACGGGGATGTGAGCAAGCAGCAGAGGGAGGGATTAATCCTGGCTGGGAGGTTGGAGGGTCTGTGGTCAGTGGTCCTGGTTGATTAAAGGGTTTTGATGCCAGATCCGGGAATATTCCATCCTGGGTGATGCAAGCTGGAGGTGAGGCCTCAGCTGAGGTTTTGGTGCCAAGGGGACACATCCTGCCCGGGGACAGCGCTGGCATTATCAGGGCATTCCCCCAGCAGCAGGAATTGGGGAGCCAGGGCTGCTCCGTGGGGCTTTGGTGTGGATGCTCTGATGTCTGCTGTGGTGCTTGTGGGCAAGCTCCTGCCTCTCCCTTTATGTGGGGGGGAGGATGGAGAAGCAGTTTCTCCTGCCTGCAGACCTGCCTGGTTCTCAGCTCTACCAGCACCTCTCCGTTTGAAGCTGGATGTGGCTGAGAGGGTCAGCAACCCCTGGGAGGAGGCGAGTGACACCCAGGGCAGGAGCAGCCTGTGTGTCCATAAGGAATGGGGAGGAAAATCAGTTTCTGGGCTCATCTTTCCCAGGGCTGATATCTCCATCTCTCAAGCCCCTCTGGGCTGGGCACCAGAGCATCCCTCCAGCAGTGACCCTGCAGTGAGCAGGGTCTGAGAACAGCAGCTGCCATTAGGTGTCACAAGAACAGCAGGTCTTTGCTCTTCCTGGGAAGACGCGGAGGGATGGGGACGGGGAAGTGGCCCTTAGGGGGGCACCTTGAAGCTGGAGGTGCCCTGGGCAGGAAGGAGGAGCTCTGACTCCCGGGAGGGGAATGGGTGTCCCTCCTGAGGGAAATCATCCTCCACCCCCAACAGCTGCTCCTGTCACCTCCTGTGTCTCCTGCCTTGGTGCTGGGGACAGACAGGAGGTGGCAACAGGTCCTTGGCCCTTCCACAACCTGCTGCCTTTTATTTCACGAAAGCGAAAGCCGCGGCTGCTCTCGAGGAAGCGGCCGGTGCCTCGCTCAGCCAGGCAGCTCCTCCCTGCAGCCAGTGCCCTCCCAGTGCCCAGGAGAAGCCTGGGAGGGCTGCAAAGGCATAGAATGTTCTCCCGGTTCAGGACCTATCCAACCACGGAGGGCAGAGCTAGGTGCTCACCTCCAGAGGGGTGCTCTGGGCTCTGTCCCCTCCTGGGATTCCCTCTCCGTGCTCCCTCCCAGTAAGGTCCTGGCCCCGTGCCACCTCCCAGTGCCCTGCACTGGGGGCAGCTGCCATGCTCAAATAATCTTCCAGGAATGTGCAATTCTTCCCCCCAAATGCATTTTCCAATTTAGTTTTCCAACATGAGCTGAAGAAAAGCACTAGCCAGGGGCTCAGCACCTCTATAAGGGTAAAACCTTTCCCTCCGAGGCCAGGGGTGAAGCTGCAGTGAGCTGGTAAAGCTGAAAACCATCTTCCCCGGGGGAAAGACCAGAGCTGGAGCCACCTCAGGAGCATGTCTTCCCCCACTCTTCCTGCTGACTGGAGAGGACAGAGGTGGCCAAGTGGGAGAGCCCTGAGTGCTGGGCTGGGACAGCTGCCCAGCCCCGGGTGACCTCCCAGCATCACGTCATCTCTCGCTGCTTGGAGAGGCTGAGTTCATGTCTGGCCTGCCCAGAGCTGGGGACTGTGCCTGGCCTGCCCATCCCACCCCACGCCCAGACGCCAGGGTGATGGCCACCCATGGCAGCTCAGCTGGGTTCACTCCCTGAGGGGTGCTGCCTCTGCCCTGGGCACCTCTGTGGGATGTATAGGGGGTGTCCTGGGGCACTTAAAACCCAGGGTGGGCTGATCACAGCCCTGAGTTGCCATCCCCTGGCATGGGGAGTGTTGGGAGGCTGCTTTCCCCATGACCCACAGCATTCTTCAGGGGTCAGCAGTGACTGAGGGACACCCTGACAGCCCCTGTCTGAAATCCTGTGAGCCCACAGCAGTTCAGCTAGGTGGGGGGGAGACTGTGGGGTCACCCCAGGGTGACCTTGAGCAAGGAAGGGGATGAGTGACAGAGCCCCTGTGTGTATTAATGCTGGTATCATGGAATGGTTGGGGTTAAAAAGGACTTTTAAGGGTTTCCTCATCCTCTGCCAGTTCTGTAGAACCTCAAAGAGGAACAGGCTGCCCACAAACACCCCCAGTGTGGCCCTGAGTGCTGCTTGGCTCTGTGCCTCAGTTTCCCTATGCCAGGAATATGGCATGGTGCCAACCTCTCTGATGCCACACGCAGAAGCCAGAGGGTTTCCAGTGTTTCTGCCTCTGCAGCTCCTTTAGGAATGACCCATCCCTTTTCTGCTCAGATTTCACACACACCCCCCCAAACCCATTTCCCTTTTTTTTTTTTCAACTTAATTTACTTAATTTTTTATTCATTCCCTTAATTTTTTTCAACTTTGAATTTACTCCTGAGGATCCTCCTGGTGCTCCCCACTCTGACTGCATCCCACCCATCCCAGCTCAT
This sequence comes from Corythornis vintsioides, assembly GCA_025447755.1. Classification (NCBI taxonomy): domain Eukaryota; kingdom Metazoa; phylum Chordata; class Aves; order Coraciiformes; family Alcedinidae; genus Corythornis; species Corythornis vintsioides. Next base: position 4,995 of record JAOEGS010005527.1, read on the forward strand.
TGCCATCCAAGTTATATGTCACAAGCGGGTCTGTTCTCATCACTGTTACAGGCACCCCTTCCCAGCCAGGACCTGGACCGGGGCAGGATAAGTGCAGAGGAGAGGATCCAGTGGCAAGGAAGCAGCTCCAGTGCCCGTCGTGACCGTGGCAGTGACCGTGTCCCGCCAGCTGCCCCAGCACTCAGCACACAGGAATGCTGTGAGTTTGCAAAGTGGTTTCAGCGAGACGTTATCTAATGGAGGAGGAGGAGGAGGAGGGTGGATTAAGCCAAATCCACAGCACCAGCTTTCAATTACACCGGGTGAATTTATGGCTTCTCCTGACACAGTAAACACGGGCTCTGTGAAGCTGATGGGTCCTGACCCAGCTTTTCACCCCCCTCAGTGCTCTGGCTGGCAAAGGGAGCAGCACCCTGTGGGTGCTCAGCCTGTGGCAGGCAAGAAACCCTCTGGGCTTTGCAGGATTTCCTACCAGGCACAATTCAGGGCAATGTGGGTGATGCTGCGGTGGGCACCATGCCCTGGACTTGTTCTGTCTTGGGGATGGGGAGAGAGATGGAGACCTAGGAGGAGAAAAACCCCAGGAGCAGCCTAGGGTAGGAGAGGTGCAGAGAGCCCAGGGGGTTTGGGAAATGCAGTGGCACAGGGATGGAGTGTGCTGTGGTCTGAGGGGTGGCTGGTGCTCGGTGCAGGCAGCCCTGGTGCTGGGTTGAGCCTGGTGGCATCCCCTGGCAGCTGCCCTGGTGCATCCCAGTGCCTCAGTTTCCCCCTTGGAGCACAGAAGGGCTTTCTGGGTGTGGAGGGAGAAGGGTGAGCTGGGCGAGCCAGATGAGCCAAGAGAGGATCTTGCAACCAGGGCTGGGAGCATCCTGCTGGCGCTGTGGACCAGGGCTGGGTGCAGGGTGCACCTGCATATGTGCCAGGGCACGCCTGGCACCCTCTGCCAGCAGCCTGGCCCTGCCCAGCCACCTCCTCCACCCAAGGCAGGGGAGATGGCAGCAGTTGCTCTGCCCTCACCCCACAGCTAAGGGCTCCAGCGGGGCTGGAATGGTGCATCCTGCACCCAAACACCAGCACTGCTGGCTGCCCAGGGCTCCCTGAGCCCTTTTGGCCATGGTAGGGGAGCCCTGGGCACCCACACTGATCCCTGGCTAGGGGACATGAGGCTACAGTAGCCAGGTGCCAGCACAGGATCCCAGCCCTGCTGTGCCACAGCAGCACTAGGTGCAGGAACCTGGCCAGGAGGGTGATGGAGGAGCCCAGTAAGGCTGCTTGGGGTGACGTCCCAGCACTGCTGCTGACGTCTGGCGGAGGGAAAAGCCCTTCCTAGAGCAAATAAGCATCGGGGCTGTGCAAACCTGGCTCGGCGGGTATCTGGGTCCCATCTGGCTGCTGTTTACCTGCCCGCTGGAATCCACCCTGCAAACTTCCTCCTCACACTGCCCAGATAAGGTGAAGGAGCCACTCTTGGTCTTGCACTGGCCTCTCAAGGAGGAACCCAGCATCCCAGCTTCACTGCTGACCCCAAACTGCGTGTCCCGGGGAGAGGATGGTCCCCTAGGAATGCTTTGGTCCTCACACAGGGGACCAAAGAGAGTTCTGTGGGATGGGACCACTCAGCACCCTGCCAGGTCCCCGAGCATGGAGCCAACCACCAGCACTGAGCACCCCAGGAACTGCAAACTGGCATCCAGGGAGCAGGCAGAGGCTGCTGGGTTTGGGCAGGTCATGGCATCCCTGCCACTGCCTCAGTTTCCCCTTTGGCCGGGTTCACCTGCCCCACACATCCCTCCCTGACCTGCGGCACTGGCTTCTGTGGCGTGCAGGGACCTGCCACCACGCAGGGAGGGGACTGCACCGGGTATATGCCTGGCCATTATGCTGCCTGACTCAGGCAGGATCCTGCCTTCACGTCCTCCCTCCTCCTCCTGCCTGTCCCCTGCCCACGGCTGGAGGCATCTGGGGCTCCTCAGCCCCTCTGTGCAAACAGGACCCACCTCCTGCTCTGCTCCAGTCACCAAAAAGCCCCCAGCCCACTCCCATCTCAGCTCACAACTTCACCGAGGTCCTCCATCCCCCAAAAAGGGCAAGGGCACCAGTGGGTGCTCCACCCTGGCACCCACCAGCCTTTTCCTGGGTACTGTAGAAGGAGCTGAAGGACCCCTGCACCCCTTCCAGTTTTGTGAAGGGCAGTTTCCAGCTGCTCAGATGGCTGAGTGAGGGGGGAAAACGAGGCTGAGACCTGCCACACTTCATCACACCCCGCAGAGCAGCCGGGGTTTGCAGCGCTCGGGAGGGGGAAACTGAGGCACGTGCCAGCGGGATGAACCGGGAAGGAAGGAGGGTGGCAGAGCAGGGAGTGAACACGGCCCCGCGTGTTGTGAAAGCAGCTGGTTATCGCAACACGAACGTGACGCTCGGAGCGAGCGGCTTCCAGGAAAGGAAGGAAACGCGGGGTCACCCGGCCCCGCTGCCGCCCTTTGCCACCAACCAGCCCGGCCGTGCTGATAACGGGGCTGCGGCACCGGCCGGGCAGGAACCGGGGGCCCCGCGTTGCCCTAAACATGAGATTTTTTTTTTCCCCCTCTCCCAGAAAAGCCGCCTGAGGTGCTGAGATCGGGGTACGGAGCGGCATCGTACGGCGGCGGTGCCCCGGTGCCGTCCCAGTGCGTCCTGCTGGGGGGAACTGGGAGGCGCTGGGCTGGGTTTGCTCCTCGGGATGGCGCTCGGGGATGTGTTTCGTGCTGGGCTGCCCTGGCACAAGGTGGGTGATGCTGGTGCAAGGTTGAAGTGGGGAGGGGAAAAGAGGAGTAATGGGAAGCTGCTGCTCATGTGTGTCTGGTACCCAGCACCGCCTGCCCAGACGTGGTCCTGAAGGGCAGCAGACCAGCTGGGCGTTGGGTTATCCCACCAAACACAGAGGGCACTGGGGCAGGATCCCAGGATGCCACGCACGGTGGCCCAGGAGGAAGCAGGAGCCTGGAGCCTGCTCCACCCCGATACCAAGAATAATTAGATGATTATGTGATTTGGAAGCAAAGTGCAGATTAATCTCTGATCTCGTTAGGCCCTGTTTTACCATCTGCTTTGCACAGCCCGGAGAAGCCTGTGGTGCAGGCGATGGAAACAGGGAGAGATGGGGTCCTGCTGGGCAGCAGCACCCGGGTGCATGGGCATGTGGGTGCTCTAGGAAAGGGGTGTATTGGAGCCCCAGCTCAGGGAGACAAGCAGATGCCACCCAAGGCAGCAGCTGTCACCCACAGGCACCTGCCCCAGCCCCGATTCCTGGAAACCAGGCTGGATCCGGCTCAGTGCCGGGCAGGGCTGCACTGGGGCTCCTCCTTTGACCAACAAGAGCAGCGACAGCCTCACGCCCCTCGGGGGCTGCCAGGAGGGAGATGCAGGGGGTTCATGTCACAGGGAGAGGTTTCTTAGGATCCAGGTGGGATAAAGAGCTGGAGGGATCAAAGTGAGAGTGTGCAGGGGGTTTGTGCCAAGGTGACCCCGTGGCTCTTGAGCATCCCTGGGGTTTCTTCCATCTCATCCTTTCTATCATCCCCCTGCCATCATTTTTTTGGCCACGTGGGGAGAGGGAGAGTTGCCTTTTATTCTGCTCTTGCTGAGAGATCTATGCTTGCCCCAGCAGCCTGGGCGCAGCATCAGGCCCCTTGCACCACCTGCCCCTGCACCCCATGAGAGGTGAGCCCAATATGCAAGCTGCCTTCGGGGAGACTAGGCTGAGTTTTCACTGGGATTTCTCCAGGCTGGGGGTACCATGCTGGCAGGGGTCCCTCCAGCACCCAGGATGATGCTGGGGCAGCAAGTGGTACCCAGGAACCTCCGTGTTCCCAGCAGGGCTGAGCCACCAGCATGTTCTGGAGATCATGGGGGCAAAGGGATTGGTGTCCCTGTCACCCCAGGGTCTGGGGGGTCCCAGCAGCCTGCTGAGCCATGCAAAGAGTTGCAGGCCAAACCTAATTGCCCATCACCTATCCCAGGGGTCACTGCTGTGACCTGTCCATCCCATCTCTGCACCATCCGCCCCACGTGGCAATTCAGCCTCTTCCAGCTTGGAAACGGCCTCTGGCCTCCCAGGATCCCCCTCCCGGGAGCCTCCCCTTTTCCAGCACAGACAAAACCCTCTCCTGCTCGCCCCACACGTTCCCGGGCCGCGTGTCAGCTAAAGGCCCAGGAAGAGATGAAAGGGATTTCCCGGCTGACCTCCTCACCCCTCTCTATTTGCACCTCCTTTCCCGCCCGCAGACAGACATTTTTCCCATGCTCAGGGGGTCAGCACCCTCCTGGCCCCAGCAATGCCAGGAATGTACCTGGGAATAGGCAGGGCTTGGCAGGGAGGGGAGGGGGGTGGGGGGAAGAGGAGAGCTGGGCACCCTCCAGCCCCCCCCAGCAGCCACCAACCCCATTTGTAAAGCCTTTAAAAGATGTTTTTTTTCTCCTGCAAACGCTTTGCAGGAGGGAACCTGTTACATCAGGGCAGGCTGAGGGTGCAAGGGCACCCCGAGTCTTGGGTAGAGATGGATTTGGTGTCCTTCCTTCCAGGTGATGCCAACCCATGGTGCTGGGCACTGGATTAGATCCTGAGTCCCCAGGCAGAGTCAGGGGGCTCACCTGGGTGCAGGGTCTCCCCCAGCACAGCCAATGTTGCAGGTGCACCCATCCAGCCTCCTCTAAACAGCACCTGGTTTACAGCTATGTCCTCCCTGGCTTGCCCTTTCATCCCCTTTTTTTGGGGTAGAATAAACCCATCTCCCCCTTTTAGCTACACCTCCCCCCCCTCTCCCCCCCCCATGCCTCAGTTTCCCTGGGCTAAATCAAGGACAACAGCCTGGCCCTATCACACTTCCCCTGGAATTGGAGCCTGGTTGCCCAGAGCACATTCCAACATCTCTGCCATTCCAGGTGGGCAGAACCTGCAGCATCCCTGGCCCAGCCTGGGGGCTGCATTTCCACCCTGTGCTGGTCCCTTCCCAGCAGCTGTCATGTCAGAGATGGAGGGTAACAGGGAGTAACCCGGGAGAAACACATTTCCCTCCCCTTGTCACCTTGCCCTTGCATCACCCAAACCAGTGATAAAAGGGATATGAATATGAAATGTTTGGGGACAAAACCTGAGCTTGGAGGGTGGTGGGATGATGCCAGGTCAAAGGGCTGCTCCTGTCACCTAGCAGGGTACAACTCCTGCACCCAGCCCGTGCCCTGTGCACAGAGCCTGGTGTCTCCAGCTGCCTCCTCTCCCTGCCCCTTTCCCGAGCACCCAACGGGTGGCACAAGCCCTGTCAGAGAAGCAGATTTTCCTCTGCACAGGGATGAGCTGGGTGTCTGCACCTCAGGGGGGACAGGAAGGGTGGGAAAGCTGCTGGGGCCACAGGGGGACGTGGTGGGGAAGCCAGGCTGGGCACCCCAGGACACGCCACATGGTTTGTGGGGACATGGCTGCAGAGGGGCTCTTGGGGAGGAAACCACCGGGGTTTGGGACAATCACCCTGCTCTGCTCACTGGGGATGGGACACGGGTGACACGTGGCTCGGGGTCCCCACTGTCACCCTAACACATCACTCTTTCCTCTCTGCTCTGCAAGGAGGGATGTGGGGGGGGGGGGGGTGTTGCTTGTAAACAGCAGCGCTGGGTAACGCTTTTAATCCCTCGCCTCTTGGCTATTATTCATCCCCAGCTAACCTTAAAGCCTCCCCCTTTTTCTCTGCGAGGCACCCCCAGAGCAGAGGAAATTCCTCAGCCCTGACGTGATGTGAAACACGAGCGGCTCGGCCCCAGCCGCCCCCTACCCTGCCCCAACCTCGCCGGGCCATTTCCCAACCCAGGTTTCCCTGTAGCATCCCCCCCCCCCGCCTCCCTTCCCCTCCCTCTTTTTCTTTTTTTTTTTCTTTCCCCAACCACCCTTTTCTGCTTTAGACATTGTAACCCGAGAGGCTGGAAATGCAGCTCCTTTCATCTTCCATTTCCCACATCCTGAGAGTCTGGGGAGAAGGAGCCCACCCAGATGAAGGAATCCCAAATATGTGGCTCCTTCCACCTCCCCGATCCCCTCGGCCGCCCCCCGTGCGGCTCCATTCACAAAGCAGATTAGCCACGCTGCCGCCGGCGCGCACACCTCGGCCCAAAACCCCCGCCAAATGCCACCAGACAAAAAAAAAAAATCATTTAAATTTAATTTAAAAATGAATAAAATAAAGATTTAAAAAAAAAATAACAACAAGAAATCCCCAAGTCTGCTCCTCCCTGCAAGCAGGATGGGACCCTGCATCTTAACGAGCAATAGGACAAGAGGAAACGACCTCAAGCTGCCCCAGGGCAGGTTTAGGATGGAGCTGAGGTGCAATTTCTTCTCCCCCCCAGGGTTGTCCAGGGCAGGGGTGGAGTCCCCGTGATCCCTGGAGGGGTTTCCAAGCCCCCCGTGGAGCTGTGGTGCTGAGGGCCATGGGGCAGTGGTGCCCTGGAAGTGCTGGGGGGTGGTTGGACCTTGGTAATAATTTGATGATCTCAATGACCTCTTCCAACCAAAACAGCTCTGTGACTCCTGACCTACTTGCAGGTCCCATCACCTTCCTAAACCAGTGGGGACTGGTAAGCAAAGGCCCGGGACTGGGTGCTGGTTTAGAGGGGGTTTGGGGTGTTCCAGTAAACCAGCGAGGACATTTCCCCCCCCGTATTCTCGGGAGGCTTCAGCCCCAAGGTGGGATGTGTAGTTCCCCCACCACGCAGAGGTCTCATTCGGGTCTGGGGGCACCCCTGGAAGCCAGGGGCTGGGGAGAGGAGGGACAGCAGCACCCAGCCAGCACCCTGTGGCTGTGCTGGTTCCCAGCATCCACGATCCGAGCCCGGCACCTCTGCAGCATCCCCCGGAGCCCCCCAAGCATCCCGGGATCGGCTGCATCCTGCGTGGCCATGCCGGGGAAAAAAACACACCCGCATTTTACTGCGGTTCCCAAGTCACCACGATACCTTTTGGCTGCCGTAGAGGTGAACAGGCGGGTGACAGCACATTGGGGGTGTCCCAAGAGCAGCACCCACTGCCCGGCCGAGGGCAGCAGCCGCTTCCTCGCCAGTGCGTGGGTCGGCAGCGTGTTTGCCGGCCCCGCTGAGGAAAGGTTTCAGGCTTTCCCTGAAGACCAGCAGGTCGGTGCCACCGCTTCTCCCCACGCCCTGGGCCAGCCGGTTCTGCGGGCAGCGGAGCCCGAACGGAGCGAGCCACGGGCAGACGCGGCCAAGGTCACGCAGTTGACTCGAGGTAGGGAAACCGCAACGTGTCTGTGTCACGGCTGGAATGGCCCCGCAAAATCCTGCCCTCCCCGCTCCGGGGCTGCGGTGGCTCCCGGGAATGCTCCTGGGGCTGACAGAGGGTGGTGATGCTGGCTCGGCATTGACCTTGCTCTTCTAGCTGCAGGACACCGGTGGAAACCTCGATTTTCACTCTCCAGCCAGGCTGTAATTCTGCTCCCCCTTCACCTCGGGGGCTCCTGGGCAGCGAATCGTCCCGTTCTCCCCCCATCATCTCCCACCCCCTTCCCTCGGGGCACGGCCCCGGCCCTCCCCGTTTTCACCTATTTGCTAATTGTGCTGGCGGGGAAGGCGAGGGAGAGGAAATACAAAAAGTAAACTGCGAGAGCAACACTGCGGCTCCAAGGGCCCAGCACAGCAATCAAGCGATAAAGCAGTAATTAAGCCTGATTATCATGCAAGGCAGCCCCGGCTAGACTGGAATGCCGCTGAAGAGCCCGAAAGCTGCCGGGATTGTTTGCAAGGCTGCGAACTGATCTTTTGATGTCTGCTGGGAGCCCTTCACCCGCAGACTTCTTGCTCCCGCCAAGCACCATGGGGGGTGCCACCCTTGGGGTCCTGCTTCTGCCCCAGCCATGGTCCTGGTCGGGATTTTGCCTCCTCACAAACTCTGCGATATCTCCTCTGAGCTGCAAACTGCTCCTCGGGCTCACGTCGAGCGTTGGGCTTGACCCAGGGGTGGAAAGAGGCAGCATGGGCAGGGCTGCTGCTGCTTGGTGGGGCCAGGATTTGCAGCCCTGCTTGGGCATCCTTGTGCCCTTGCACCCACCCGCGGCTTTCATCCTGGTGGAAGAGGGTTGGGAAAAGAGGTGATCCCTACGGATGAGGGCAAAGCAGGGAGCAAGCAGGATGGGGTTTGTTTCATGTTAGCTTGATCGGCTGACACATCCCGATGGCCTCACCTGGGCTGGCAGGAGGGAAGGTGAGTACTCCTAGCCTTGGTCTGGGGTCATGTGGGGAACAGGAATGTGTCTGGGTGGATGATTCTCAGAAGAAGTGGATACAGCCAGGACACAGGGCTGCGTCCCTGCTGTGCATGGGGTGGAGAAACATCTCCCCATCAACTCCAGGATGGGGGTGTGTGTGTGTGTGTTTCCCCATCCCAGAGTCTGGAACCCCCAGAACCAGCAGGAAGAGGCGGCCGCTGACTCAGCCCCCTGGGGAAATTAGCAACTGGGCAGGTTTACGCAGAAGGATGATCTGGCCCCACATCATCCAGGTTGCAAGAGACATTTTGCTGCTCCCTCCAACGCTAATTAGCAGGTTTGGGTGGAGGGAGGACCATGCAGCACCTCCCAAGGAGGTCAGGGGAAGGCAGCCCCCAGGAAAGCCAGGCTGCTCCCGGGTGAGCTTTGTTTGTCAATAAAGAGCCTGGGTTTCCAGGGCAGCCCCTTGGGTACCTTTCATCATCCCAGCGAGGAATTTGATAATGAGTTTGGGACCAGATGCTGAGTCACCTCGTCCCATGGCTGAGCACCGACCGGCAGAACCAGTCCCAAATATGCCCAGGCGTCGGGTGGGAATAAAGCAGGAGAAAGGCACTGCCCTCCCCTCTCCTCCACCCTCAGCTTGCATCACCCCAAATAACAACAACAATATCCTTTGAAAGAAATCGGGGGAAAAAAAAAAAAGGTGATGCATCACATTCTCCACACTTCTCCCTACTTAAAAAAATGTCACCTTCTGGGTAAAAACCAATACAGGTTTTTCAGTTTGGAAGTATTTCTTTGTCTCAGCCCCTGAAAGAGGATGTGCTGCGTTCTTGGGAAATCTAAAAGAGGCAACAGTGGTGGTGAGTCCTTCCCGGCCAGTGCAAGGGGCCGAGCTGTGGCTCCATCGCTTGATTTTGGGGTTTGCATTTTGGTTGTATTTTATATATATATTTTTTAATATTTTTTTTCTTCTTAAATAAATACCAGAGGAGTCGGTAGCTCACCAGCCTTTCCAGTAAATCCCATTCGATTTCAAGCAATTCATCCCACAAGTATGTGTGGGATGCTGGGAACTCCTCGGTCTCACTTGGGCGCGGGAGCCCAGATGGGCTTCGTCTGGAATAATTCAGCTCCCGGTGGCTGGAGCTCTTTGCTCTAAATGCTAATAGAGTGAGTAATCAGAGACCTCCATCCAGTAAATTATTTATCTTATCTCTGGAACTCGGGAAAGCATCTCAGCCAGACTTCTGCGGAAAGAAAAAGGGGAGGGAGGGGGTTGGGGGGGGGAAATGTTTAAAGGGTTGTTAATCAAAAGTCCCCAGCTGGAATCGCCACTTTTACTAGAAAAGGGAAAAGTTCAGATACTGTTTTGCCCGTAATGAAGTAACGGGGCGAACGCGAGGGGAAGGATCCGGGGGATGCTGAGCACCACCGGGAAGTTGTGAGATCACGGGGAGAATGAACACGGTGAAAAATAAGATAATAAAATAAAAGGGGGTTTTCGCACGGATGTGGGAGGAAAGCGGAGCCCCGTGACCGCGGGGATACTGCAGCCGCTCGGGGCGGGCAGGGCTCCGGGGAGCCCGATCCCGGGAGATGGAGGGGACGGGGCAGCGGGTCTGAGGGGAGCCCCATTTGTGTCACGTCGTGTCCGTGTGTCCCACCACTGCGCGCGCTTAGGGAACAATGCGCGTTCATCCGCAGCCCTTAGCGACCGCAGGACGCGGTTGGGAATGGGGTCGCGGCGGCGGCCGCAGCTTCTACGGTAGCATCGTCTCTCCACGGCCCCGTTCTCCCCTTTTCTCGCCCCAAAACCCCCCCCCCCCCCCGCCTCCCTCCGCGCTTTTTGGCGCCTTTTCCTTCCCGCCACGTCGTGGCCCGCCGCGGTCTCCCCGCCCCGCTGCTCTCTCCCTATTGGCCGCGGCTCCGCTGGGCGGTGCGTCGTGGTTGGACCCGGCGGGATCGCTCCGCCCCCGGCCGCCGCTACTCCCGCGGCCGGTTGGGTTCGGCCGCCACACACGGGAGCCCGGCAGCGCGGGGAGTAGCCGCGGCCGCTCCCTCCCCTCCCCGCCCAGCTGCCGGCGAGCTACCGCCTCCTCCGGCCCCTCTTCAGCGGGGCTCCCCCGCCCGATCTCTGCCGCTCGGTAACCCGACCACCGCAACCGAGCCGCCGCTGGGCCGGTTCGGGAGGTGCCGGGACCGGCCCCGGGAATCGGGCGAGGGAGCCGGAATGCTGCTCTCTTCTTTGGCCCATCTACGTTCCGGGACCGGTGGAGAGCTACACGGCCCTAAATTACAACCAGGTACGGTTCGGCTCGGTTCTGTTCTAAGGGACGGTCGGCGGTTTGGGAGCCCCGGGCGGAGCGTTAACCTCCGGTTCTCGCCCGCAGGGAAGGAGAAGGAGCCGCTGGAGAAGCTGTACCGGGTGGGCCCGGTGCTGGGGAGCGGCGGCTTCGGCACGGTTTATTCGGGTATCCGCCTTTCCGACAGCACCCCGGTAAGTGGCGGGGCCGGCGGCGGGGCGGAGGAGGAGGCGGAGGGGAGGGGGAGGCGGTGGCGGGGAGAGCTGCGTGTTCAGCCCCGCACTCAGCCCCGCCGCTCCCCTTGGCTTGCAGGTGGCCGTCAAACACGTGGCCCGGGAGCGCATCTCCGAGTGGGGCGAGCTGGTGAGTGACCGGGGCTACCCGGATAAACTGAGGCTCGTGAGGGTGGAAACCGGGACACGGCGGGGGGAGCGGGTTGTGAGGTCAGCGGGGGACGCGGAACATCCCGGGCGGGCTGGGTAGTGGTGGGAGGATGCCCGGTCACCGGTAATGCCGGGCAGGAGGCCACCGGAAAATCCACCTCGGTAGGGGGGGGAATGCCCAGTATCGGTGGGGCTGAGCCGGAGGGCGTCGGAGCATCCTCTGGGTGGAGGCCAAATAAAAGAGCAGCTTTCGGTCTGCTCTGGATGCCCAGACACCAGTTAGGACGCCAAACAAGGGGACACCCAGTACTGGTGGGGCTGAGCAGGGTGGCACCGGAGCATCCCTGGAGTAGGAGGATGCCCAGGCACCAGTAGAACCAGGCAGGGGGGCACCGGAGCATCCCTTGAGCTGGGGGAGGGGGGGGAGGGATGCCCAGGCACCAGTAATGCCAGAGCGAGGGGGCACCCTGGCTGCGCGGAGGGTACCGGACCCCAAACACACGTTCACATCATGGTCTCCCCGCAGCCCAACGGCACCCGTGTGCCGATGGAGATCGTGCTGCTGAACCGGGTGGGCTCCAGCTTTCCTGGCGTCATCCACCTCCTGGACTGGTTTGAGCTGCCCGACAGCTTCGTGTTGGTCCTGGAACGACCGGAGACGTCTCAGGATCTCTTCGATTTCATCACGGAAAGGGGTTCCCTGTCCGAGGAGCTGGCTCGGGGGTTTTTCCGTCAGGTGCTGGAGGCCGTGCGGCACTGCAACAACTGCGGCGTCCTGCACCGCGACATCAAGGACGAGAACATCATTGTCGACCTCGCCACCTGGGAGCTCAAGCTCATCGACTTCGGTTCCGGCACCTTCCTCAAGGATACAGTCTACACAGAATTTGATGGTGAGTTCCAAATTGGACCCGAGGCGTGTAGGGGGGGGAATGATGCCCCGTACCGGGGATTGCACAGCCCAGCGTGGCAGGAGGAGGGGGGTGTGTGTGTGTGTGTGTCTTAATTATTCAGCCGGTTGCCAAGTTGCTTTTTGGCGCGGGTCGGATGTTGTGAAACGGGAGCCGGCTCCTGGCCCTGCCACCAGCCTCCGCCACCCGCCCTGCCCCGGGCTGGGGTGCGGGGGGGGGAGCCAGGCCGACGAAAACAAACAGCCGGGGGGGTAGGAGAGAGGAGGAGGGCAGGACGGGGTGGGGGTGTGTTGCAAAACCCGTACGCTGGCCGGTTTGCTCTGCAGGTGCGGGAAGAGCTCGGGCCGCTCTGCTCCACTTGTTTGCCTTGGCTTTATTATTTTATTGAATTTTTTTTTTTCTTTTTGGCCAAGGCGTGGTTTTTCCCCACCCGTGGGGTTTTTTTTTTTCCCTCCTCTTTTTTGCATGTAACGGTCGGGCCTTCCCCGGGCCCGTGCTGCCCTCTCCCGGCACCAGCGCCTTCCTTTTACAACCCAAAGTTTGTAAACAAGAGTCACGTGTCGGCGAGGGGTTGGCGGGTCACGTCGTCATCATCCATCCTCATCCCTCCCTCTCTCCCTCCCCCGCCACCGAATCCCGCGGGGATGCCGCGGTTGAGGAGCCGGCAGCAGGCGCTCTGACGGAGCTCCGCCTTTGTCTCCCGCAGGGACCAGGGTGTACAGCCCGCCGGAGTGGGTGCGTTACCACCGCTACCACGGCCGCTCCGCCACCGTCTGGTCCCTCGGCGTCCTGCTCTACGACATGGTCTGCGGGGATGTCCCCTTCGAGCAGGACGAGGACATCATCCGGGGACAGCTCTTATTCCGAAGGCGGGTGTCTCTAGGTGGGTACCCGGCTTGGGGGGGGGGGAATAAGGGGTTTTGGGAGGAGGCACGGAGCACATGAGCATCCTGCTCTTACAGCTGTGGAGGAGGTTGAGCTCCCCTGGTTGTGCTGGGGGAGGTTGAGCTCCCCTGGTTGTGCTGGGGGAGGTGGCAGACGTCCTGCTATCTAGCTCCTCTCCAAAATGGGTATCGACTGGGAGGTTTGGCTGCAGCTCTGAGCACAACCAGTGTGGCCTGAGTAGTGGTACAAGGTAGACAAGAGTTTTCTCTGCCTGACCAGTGGCTTGTGGTTTCTCTCCCCAGAATGCCAGCACCTCATCAGGTGGTGTCTGTCCATGCGCCCCTCGGACAGGCCGTCTTTAGAAGACATTTTCAACCATACTTGGCTGCAAGGCATTCACCTGCCCCAGGAGACAGCAGAGATCCACCTGCACAGTTTGATCCAGGAACCTGGCAAGTAACACCTCCACGCATCTCCTGGTCGTAAGAAGCAAAGAGAACGAGACTTCTTCCTTGTGACTGTAGCACTGAGCAGGAGCCATCAGATGGGAACACGCACAACTTGTCCTGGAGTTGAGCTGGAGACTTGAGTCTTCCCAACGCTGGTGCCCACCATCCAATCCAAGCCAGCAGGCCTGGACTCCATCTGACTGACCCTGTCTCATTTCATGTTTTGCCAGTAATTTTTTTTTTTTTTTTCCTTTTGGTTCTGGTTTTGGAGGCTCTCAGGAGTCTTCCTGACCTGCTGAATTCGGGACCATGAGTGGATCAGAGACCTTCTTGGGGAGGAAAAGCTTCAAACAAAGGAGAACTGACTTGGGGGGGGAGGGCAGGTGGCGTGGCCAAATGGCTGTCCCCTCTCTGCTGTCAGCGTGCTCGAGTGCCTTCCCTTGCGATCTGGGATGTGCTGGAGGAAATACTTGAATTTTCCAACACTGCTGCTTTTTTTCCAAGACTTGCCTGGGTATTTAGTTCCTTTTCCCTTTTCAAGAAGAAAACGGGTCAGAAGATGTTTTTGGGATGCCTCACCCTCCCGTGCCTCCACCTCGCGGGGATCTCCTGGGGTTCTTTGCTTCCCTGTGCCCTCATGAATGCACAAACAATGCAAACCAACAGAGCTGTAAATGTGTACAAAGTTCTATAGGAGCAAAGCTTGATGTACAGTTGTTAATAGCAAAAACATTTAACTTTTTTTTTTTAAGTTATTTTAATTTTTTCTTGGCTTGTTTTTTTGTTTTTTTTTTTTGTTTGTTTGTTTGTTTGTTTTTGTTTGGTTTTTTTGAGTTGTTTTTTAACAGTTCTAGAGGCTGGTAGCATAACTTATTTATTTATTTAAAATTCACATGGGTTTCCAACCCATGCCTTGCTTCTACAGCTGCTGATTTTTTCCCCCCCCCCCCACCCCCCAGTGGGTTTTCCACTCGGACTTCCCCCTCCCTCTGTGTCTGTCCCGTGTCCCTCCATCCCCCGGGTCCGTGGCGTTTCTGTTGGCTGGGTGGCGGAGGTGTGGAGCAGCTGCCTGGTTCCCCAGCTGTCTGTGTACATAGTTCTGGTTGCTGTTGGTCGTTTCCTTGCCACGTGCAGTTTTCAGTTTGCAGATTGAGGTGTTTTGTTTTGTTTTCCCCACGAGTGGCTTGTTTGGGGCTGGTGAGGGGGGGGGGTGCCGGCCTGGGCTGTCTGTGCTGTCAAGTCTTACATGTAACCAAGCGTGTAGCTGGTGGGTGGTTTGTTTTTTGTTTGGTTGGTTTCTTTTCTTGGTTTTATTTTTTTTTTTTTTGTGAATAGTTAATATTGTACAGGGGAATTCAGAAATCTTATTTTTTTTATGTGGTTTTAAATAAAAGCAAACCACTTGGAAGTGATGGAGAGCTCCCTTTTCTTGGGGGTGGGAGGGAGGATGCCACAAGCGTGCGGGCTACCCGTGACCACACCGTGGCTACTACAGGGACCACCAGTTCAACTGCAAAGCTCCCACCTGGAGGTTTAACCCAGGACCAGGCAGTGAAAGCAGCCAGGAAAGGTTGGATCCATCCTTCTGTGGGGTGTTTCCAGCACTGACTACTCCTGGGAGAGATCAAAGGGGTGTGTGGAACCCTTTTCATTTCCATTCATCCGCAGGCTGGTGCGGAGCATGTGCTGGGGACGGATGGCGAGTAAACAAACATCAAAGCTCCCCTTATGAAACGCCGGATGTTGTGAGCCAAATGAAATTTGGGTAAGGCAGATCCTGTTGCTCCGGCTCCCTTTTGGGTGGAGCAAGGGCTGGGCTGTCCCCACCCCCAGCTGGCTGCGGCGGGAAGTCGAGCTGCACCTTACGAGAAGCCGGTCGCTGTGGTGACCACGCTTCGCTCCAGCTCTTGCCCTCCAAACTATCAAACCCACCCCCTTCCCCAAGCCACTTGGGTTTGTTGGGTTTGAGGTTTGGTTTGTTTTTCTTGTCTTTTTTTTTTTTTTTTTTTAATTCAACGTGCTGAATTTTGAAGCCCTGGTCCTGTTTGACCTCGTGGAGCACGCAGGGCTGTGTGTCTGCTCCGAGGGAAGGGGCACTTGCTGAGATTCAGCTGGATGTGGTGCTTTATCTAGACCATCTTATCTAGACCCTGTTTTTCCCAAGAAATCTTGGCCCAGATGCTTCTTGAGATCCCTTTCAACCTGGGATTCTATGATGCTGTGACTCCCTTTCTGCAGGTTACTTTGCAAGTTGTCCCCGGCCAGGTCTGATGCAACAGGACTGCCCTTCCCTTGGCTTGCTCTCCTCATAACCCCGGGGCCCAAGGAGTGGGCCCATTCCCCAACTCACCCCAGCCTTGCCAGCACCACTGAGCCACAGGGATATCATTTGAGGGAACTGGGGCCATGTCCCAGACTCGGGTGACCCAGTGTCACTGCTCTGCTTCTGCCCTCAGCAGCGTTAACTCTGTTTTTCTATTTTCTTTATGGTTGGGGATGGAGTTTTGTTTTTATTATTTGTTTGGAGGTGTTGTTTGGGGTTTTTCAGTTTGTTTGGGTTGGCTTGTTTTTGCTCAGCTCCATCTTTCATCTCCTCCTCCAGCCACTAGAAGCAGGAAGCTCAACTCCAAGCGCCTTCAAAGTTCAGACCTATTTTGAGCTGTGGTTTCTATTTCACCTCCTCTCACTCGCTTTTTTCCCCCCCGGCCCATCCAGGAAGCTGCTCTTACACGAAAGCAAACCACGGCTGCTGCAAGGAGCCTGAACCCCTCGGTTGGGGGGGTCGAGGCACCGTGTCCTCTTCCCCCCCCCCCCCCCACTAAACACTATCTGGGGGCCCCTCCTTCCCGTAAACGCTCGCCAACTGCTGCCGTGTTTCTGAGAAAAGCGGCCGCAGCCAGGCCCAGGGAGCAGGGGCTGCTGGGCTGATAGTCGCTTCCTTTCCGCCTGTTGCTGCTGATTTTTGTGGTGTTGTCCTGTCCTCCCCCCTCCCCATCCCCCCAAGACTCAGGCTTGTGCTGTGGGAGGTGGATGGTGCAGTGAGATCCCACTGCTCGGGTACCCAAGGTGTGGTGGCGAAGGGGTGGGGTGTGTGATCCAAGGAACATCTTCACCCAGTTGAGAGGCACCGGGTTTGGGTTTGAAACCACTGCCCTGGGGGAAGGATGGTGGTGGGGGTGATGGGAGACCTGCAGCAGTGGCTGCTTCCAGGGGCTTTTTACCCCTTGTATCTCCTTGATGGATGTTCGTTGCCCTTTTGAGCCGTCAGGTATGATAGGAGAGGATGAAGCCACAGGAGTTATCCGGGGGGGAAGTGATTTGGAGCCAGCATTGCTCTCCCACATCCCTTTCAACAACTTTTAATTGGTGTTAGCACAGGAAGGACCCACAGTTCAGAAAGCAAAAATGGTGAAGCAGGACCAGGAAGAGATTTCAGGCCCTTGGACCTCCCATTCTGGGAGCACAGGAGTCCTAGAGGTGGCTGAGGACGTGCAAAGGACCAGCACTTACCACATCTGTGGCTTCCTCAGCTCTCCCTCCCTAGCCAAGGTAGTTTGGTGATGTGAAGGGGCAGGCCAGGGGAGTCTGGAGCCACAGCAAAATCCATTTATACTTCTAATTTGCATTTTCCACATCCCTTTCTGGGAATGGAAGCTGAGCCACAGCTGGAAAAACGCAGATGAGCATTGAGGTGAAAGCCACCCAGAGAGGGGAGGGCCAGGCTCCCCACAGGCACCTGAAGAGCTGGAGACATGGAGGTGGCATCTCATCCCCTGTCCTGTTGTGGGCAAAACATCCTGCTCTCCCGAGACACAGTCTGAAACCCTTTGAGCCTTCTCTTTGGCACTGTGAGTCACAGGAGCTATTTTAAATGCCTGCCTCAGGATGAGGTGAATTATCAGCAAGCCAGGTGTCCCACAACCCCAGCTCCCCAGGAATGAATCCTCGTCGTAGTTGGTCTTGAAATGTTTTTTGCCAACAGCCCGTGTGGCAATAGCATTATCTCTGCAGGGCATCTGGGGAAACTGAGGCACAGGGCCCCAACTTGGTGAAGATCTTTTGTGGTGGAGCTTGGAGCTTTTCTAGCTAACAGTTTCAAACCAGCAACATCCCAGTGGCAGGGGATTTACTCCTTGAGGAGGAGGCCCAAAGCCCTGCACCGTTCTCAGCGTGAACTTGGGGGTGAAACGTGTCCCTTCTCAGACCTCCTTTGAAAAATCCCCGTGTGGTGAGGGGGGGGCAGGTGCTGCTTTCAGGCACCTGGAGCCCCAGGTCTCATGTTTTGGGGTTTACACCAACCTTCCCCAGAGTGAGATCTACGCTAACACTGCCTCCGTGACACATCGAAACTGCCTTACTCAGCCTGAGAGTCAGTGGGGGTTTTTAGGAGGAAAAAGCACTTTATTCACTGAGAAAAAAACCAAACCAAAGAAAGACAACAAACCACAAAACCTTTCCAGTGTGTAAAGTCAAGTTTAGCAGCTTCAGCTAAAGAAACTTACTTTTAAAAGGGTTATTCGGAGTGTTTCTTTCATCCTTTTCCAAGCTTTTGGTCCCCTTCCTCCACAGTAATACATATATTTTTGGTCCTTAATCACCAGTTTATTACAGTTAGGAGGGGGTTAACCAACCTGAGAAATGAAACAACAGCTCCTGTCTCAAACTGAAGCAGCTACTTCAGTTAACCTGAAATGACATGTGGGGCCACATGTTCTTGAAGCAGCTTCCAGGGCCAGAGATCTCACCCTGCCACCAAAAGCTGTGAGAAAAACAAGAAGCTGCAATTTTGGGTCATCTTGGGTCAACTGCTGGTGAAATTATTCATCTTCCACCCCCAAAAAAGGAGCAGGCAGGGCTGGGTGCCCTCCCTGACATAAGCCATCAGTACCTGACCCCAACGGAAACCACCCCTGTGCTGCCAATTGCTTGGCACGGATGTGCCAGGGCAGCTGTAATCTCAGTGCCAGGCTCCTACTCAGAGTAGACTGCTCGCTGTTGTATCCCTTCGTGTAGAGATGTGTGGGTGGGTGTAGATACCCCCCCCCCCCCCCCAAAGTGCGTAGATTGGCTCTGTTTGGCCCAGGTTAGCTCTTGCCATCACCAGCTGAGACCTGGTGGCAACTGAAGCACGGCCATGGATGCCAAGGAACTGGATTTCAGTTCTTTCCCACTTTCTCCGGGTGGATTTTCTCTCCTTTTGAGAGGAGGAGCAGGGTGTGGGCAGAGTGGAGACAATGAGCCACCCTCCTGGCTTTTGTTTTTTTTTCTAGCTGGGTGTTTCCAAACTAAGTCTTGGAAAAAAAAACCAAAACAAACCAACAATAAATGGAGCAGGACGATGTGTGAATTGCCGTGGAAAAACATGAGGAAAAACTCCTCCAGGGAGTATCCACCCCTCAGGCTAAGAGGGAACAGCAAAGCCACTCACCCTGGAGGGGTCGGCAGCCATCCAAAGGAGGCTTTGCAGGGATGTGTGGACAACAGAAGTGACTCCAGGACAGATGGACAGGCTCTTCATCTTGCTCAGCCTCCTCTAGACACCCAAGGGCTCCATCCTGTGGGATGGTTTCCATATTATGAGATTGATTTGTGATAACCCCGGAGCCCACAGGTTTTTAACTCCGAATGGAAGGAACCGCCTTTCCATCTCCTTGCTGGAAACTTTGCTAGCCCAGCACAGCAACTAAAGCCCTAAAGTTGGACTCGATCATCGCAAAAGTCTTTTCCAACCTAAATGATGCTGTGCCCGGGAGGGCAGTGATCTCCCTGCAGCTGGGTACCTCAAAATGCTCTATTTTTTTACCAGCTCTTCAGTTTCCTTTCTCCGCTTCAGCTTTGGAGAGCGGGAAAAGGAACCGACTCTTCTCCCTCAGCTTTCATTCTTGTTCAGAGTCGAAAGCTGTCAGAGATCCTGGGCTCCCTGCCAGAGCCTTGGTCTCGCTCTGCTCCCTGAACTATGTCCCTGAGCTTCGAGAGCAGCTGCTGGCAAAGGCCAGCGCTGGAGCAGGTCGGGTCGGGGCAGAGCAGCCGGGTGCCAGGGAAGGAGCCAGCCACGGGGCTGTGCCGCCCTCTGCTGTCAGCCCTGGCCGCCCAACTCGGGAAAAAAAAAAAACCTCTTTTGCAGAAAAAAAGTCTGCTTTTTCATTTTTCTTCCCCTTTTTTTGAGTGATCCTGAGTCTCCTGTGTCTCCAAAGCCTGTCCCGGAGTGCTTGGCAGGAGGCACGGAGCCAGGACCTGGCCCCGAGGGAATGGTGAGCACTGCCCTGTGTGCCCACTCTCGCCCAGAGGCTGCTCTGGGGGTTACAGTTCTCCCTTTCCCGTTGACCCCGATGCCAGAGACACCCCGGGGGACGCTCAGCGCCCCCACTCGCCATCGCCCTGCCCTCTGCATCGGGGCAAACTGCTGCGCTGCGGCAGGAGCTGACCCGTGGGGCAGGGTCTTGGTGGCAGCCTGACCCTGCGAGGCGGCTGCCAATCCACCAGGGCTCATTGCACGTTCTCCCCCATGAGCAGGAGGCACCTCTGTCCCCATGTCCCCACAACCCCAGTGACAACAGTCCTGCTCTGCCCACAGGGCACCATCACACCATGGGCACTCCATGGTAGTGGATCAGGAGGTGACAGCACCTCGGGGGCTCACGTCACCTGGAAAATGTGTGTGTTTTTTGACACGTGTGTGGTTTGGTTTTTTTTGTCATCTGTGGGTTTTTTTTACCCCCAGTTTATCCCCGTTTACCGCGGCGGTGACCACTGGCACCTCACTGCTACCCCCATAATAATAACGAGGGGACACCCCGGAGCTCTACCGAGAGCTGGAAATGGCCCCAAATGCCTTTCAGCCGTTGAGAGGAGCACGACAGCGGCGGGTGACAGCACCCCGGGGGTGCCACAGGTACCCAGCTGGGCACGGCCACGTCTCCTTACCCACACCCCCCCCCCATCACCCCGCGCATGGTTCTGCCCAACGGCTCCTGGGGCGGCTTCACCCGCTGCCCCCTCCCCGCCCTCCCCGATGGTTTCGCCCAGGTGCTCGCCGGGCGTGGCCGTGTCGTGGGGTGTGCGTGGTCTGTGCCCGTCCCCGGGGCGGTGTTTAGCCCTCTCCGCCCTCCCCTCCTCAGGGTCCCGTCCCCCCCCGCCCCGTTCCCTTGCCGCCCTCCAGCCCACGCGGGCACCGCCGCCTCAGCGCCGCTTTCCCGCCCCACTCCGCGCTCCGCCGTGTCGCGGTTCAGACACCACCACCACCCCCCCCCCCCCCCCCCCCCCCAGGGGAGTTTCCGCCCCGCCAGCGCCCGCCCCCTACCCCCCCCCCTTTTGGCCTCCCCCCTCCTTCCCCCCCCCC
>JAOEGS010005529.1:0-16193 GCA_025447755.1 Corythornis vintsioides
TATAAAATTAATATAAGCTTAAAGCATGTGATCATCAGGACATGTATTTTGTAAAAAAGAAAGTCAAAAACCCCTAAAAAAAATAGGGGGAAGAAAAAGAGAAAATCCCAGTACCTCATATTACTGTAAATCTGTCCTTTGTAGCCTTAGAAAAAGGGATTCTATACTGTATTACATGAAGTAATACAGCATACTGAATTTTGAACCTCTGTTTGTCCTTGTATTTCAATACAGTCAATACTTGATGATGGGTGGGACAATTATTTTAACTAATGCCTCCATTCAAAAGCCATATGAGATGTGAAGTTGCAGAAAATTGCAAGATACCTTTTTTTTTTTGAAGAAAAGCCCTTTCATTTGTGCTATATTCTTTCAGTGTGATTACTTTGCAGAAGGAGTCTGATTTCTAGACACAGGTTTAGCTGCTAAATTTTGTTACTTGCTCTTAACTAATGTTTGCATTCTGGTGGTTCATGAGATGGTTTTACTATTGTACTGAAAAATGTAGTAGTATATTCTACTATAAAGTGGTCCTAAGTTCACCTCTCTTAAGTGATATTAAGCATCTGTTGAAAGGAATCATCTACTAAAGAGGTAACTTCCTATGTATATATAAAACCACCTGAGGATTTATTGCAAGGGCTGCATGGCTTTTTCATTTTCCTTAGCTTAAAAGAATGCACACAGGGATGCATCTTTCTATAAAGAGAAATAAAGCTTCAGTTGCTTTGTTTTGTTAAGCAAGTTTATTTAAATTTCTGCTACTCTTCTGTGTCTCTATCTGTTATCTTCAGATATACCACTGTTGCAAAAGTAGATTGAGATGTACATGTTTAAATTGTCTTTTTTTTTTTCTGGTGCTCTGTTCTTCCTGTGAAGAAATACTACCCAGCACCAGAAAGTAGATCATTAATGGCTTCAGTGCTCTTTTCCCTTTGTGAGTGAATATATAAGAACTTGGTTCATTAATATCTGTTTTTCCAAGCAACAGCTGTAGAATGTGCCCCATGATACATAAAAGTGATGAAATCAGGAATTATAAGAATGGGTTTGTTCTGCTCTCCCCAGCTGTACACCTGACTTGACCATAATTTAAGTTTTACCTACTGGTATCATAATCACTAATTACCTGCCTAAAATGCATCCTGTGCTTAACTTAAAGCATTTCCTTCAAACATACATTGAAGTGTTTTGACAAATAGCAATAAGGATCACTTGCAACCCCTTTTCTAGACTTCAAATACTTCAGCAGGGGCTTCAGTCACAGTTTGTGTTTAATCACAAACACACTTTTGTAGAAGTACAAACCTTTTAACAAGAAGCTAGTAGCTAACAGGAACCCTAAATCACCTAAAGTGGTGTCTGTTGAGTATTTTGTCTTAAACAGAGTTTAAATTATTGTTCTCAGAATCAGACTACAGCTATTTCTTAAATAATAAGGTGGTTTTAGTATGCCAAGTAGAAAATAGACATGCATTTTCAATGTTATTATAAAATAGTGCTTATCAGAAATCACATTATAAACCTAATTTTGTGCCATTTTCTACCCAAGATTCATCTTCTATACATAAAAATAGTCAAGTTAGGTTTGGAAATAGAAAGATAGTTGTCAAGAAAGTAACTTCTATTCCAGAAGATGGAGCTATTCCATCATCAGCAATTTTCAAGTGGTTCTTGTGTTTAGAGCAAGCATTGTAAACTGCTGAGGTCCTGCAGTCAAAAATGCATCATGGTTCAGTGTATGCATTGCTACTCCCAAACTGGAATGGTGATGCAATAAAAAGCCTTATTTCTGATAAAATAAAGACATGCAATTTATTGTAATTAGGAGTTTAGGGCAAATACATTTTGGGCTTTTTTTTTATAAGAACCATTAGCAGCTGGACAAAAAAATCACATTAGTGTTAAAGACTTCCCTTCTGTTTGGTGTGCAGGATCTGCATCTCCTCACTCTGAGATCTAGTTTTGAACAAATCACAGGTGAAGTAGTAGCCTTAAGATACTAAGGAAATCAGGCAGCAGCAGTAGGCACATTACAAAGAAAATAACAGTTTTCAGTGTGAGAAATAGGGAAAAAGTAATTTTCAGAAAATAAATTTGCTTTGTTAGTCATCTTTATTTTTTTATATATAAATAATTATGTACAGTCTCTGAGGAAAATGCATTTTTTTTTAATTACTTAACTAAGCATAAACTATTACAGTAGTTTGTTGTCTTAGTATCTCTGTTTGTTGTCTTAGTATCTATGACTGCCTCCTGTGAGAGGCTGTGTGATTAGATGGGGAAAAAGATGACCCATAAACTCTGTGGTCCCAAAAAGAGGAGGTGTGAGGGATGCAAGAGAAGAGGCACAAGTGGTGACAGGTGACATTTACTATACAGAAGGGCTTTTTTTTGTTACTTTCCCTTTTTTATCTGTTACTGTTAAGAATGGCAGGTGACCATTAATTTCCATTTTTGTAATCATTCACTGTTTAGTTTGTTAATGTGGTAAGTGTTCTGTGTAGAATTGTACAGTGCAGAGTAAGTGGAGTGGGAGTTTTTTGATTATTCTTGCACTGAGGAATGTGAGGACTCTCAATGTGATGGATATTCCAAGTGTTTAAGGCAGAGACATTACCAGAATAAGAGGATGTTGGAGGTACTGAATTTTAAGTTACCTTTTGGTTAAAGTTTATGGTTGCTCCCCCTCTCCTGCCTACAGGTAGGGCAGCACCTGTGCCACCCATGGGGGTGTTCCTTGTGCTCTTTCCTATCAGGGAGTTCTTGCTCACTTTAGAGTTTCTTGGTTTGTGGTGGGGAAATAATAGCAGTGTGAGCCATGTTCATGATAGATTGTGAAGTAAGTCTCAGGGAAGGTGCTTGAAATTATAATTTCACTTCTTCCTTGTCCCTTAAGGCATAATTGCACCTTGAAGTTACTGTTTAAAAGCCTCCCCTCTCCCACCCAGTTCTCCCAAGCAAAAGAATAAGGATTTCAATGAGACACTAAGTGTGGTAAAGAGCTTTCAGGGAAGAGAAAAAGGGAGATGTGATGGTGACAAGCTGGTATGAGTGAGCAAATGAACAAGGGAGAAAGGATAGAAAAGATTGATTGTTTTGAACAACTAACAGGGTTTAGGAGAGCAGGTTTAATTTGTACTCTCCAATGATCCCTCCTGAGCTTTTCACCTGTTCTAACTTGCTGCTTGGCCTGTCCAAAGGGTTTCACCCAGTAACTGTTGTATGCTGTCAGCAGAAGTGGGAATTAGCTACAAGATTGGGCTGATCCTGGCTAGTTGCATTTTCCTGATATCAGTGTGTTCATGTTTCCAAATACATGTATCCATGACATTTTTATTTCCTCACCCAAGAACTAGTTGCCTTTTTGGAGAAAAGCCACTGATACAGCAGTCACTGCACATTTGCAAATGCATAATTTGAGTAGGGAAGGATGCAGTTGAATTTTTTGCAGTTGTATTTGTGTCCCAGGTACCAGCGAGACATCATAGCACTTAACTAATTGTTTAATCCAGTGTTTTTCTACCTCCAAAGTACTTCTGGTTTACTTTTTTTTTTTCTTGTGAAATGAAAGGATAAAATCTCTGAACCTTGGAAAAATCCTTCAGAGACACCATGGGTTGTTTGTTGCTGGCAGGAGGGTGTGAGAGATGGCAGGTGAGGAGCCCTCTTACTTGTCATAGCTGGGAAAAGCTCCACAAACTCCATTTTTCCCCTCATGAAATAAGGTTTTACCCAGGCAGACCAGTGCTGGTGGCAGTCCTAGAAACACTTCTGAGCAGAACCATTTCTGCAGATGGTTCAAATAGAGAAAGACACTGAGAAGATCAATCTCAACTTTGATTTCTTGTTCAAATAATTTTTCTAACTCCAAGGATTTGAGTATGCAAAGGGGACTTGAACATATCTGAGTTTTGCTTTCTCTGTGATAACAGTGTTTCTCAGTGAAGTGGCACTTAGTGAGGGCTGTTTCTCACTGCCACTGTTCCTTGGGCACAGGGCAAAGTCAAGGCAGCAGAAAAGCCACTATCTTCTTTTCTGGTGTGAGTGCTAAAAACTTCTCAGAATTATTCTCCAGCTTTAAATCTTTACTGATTTTACCTGTCTTGACTCAGAATGCTGAGAGTTTGACAGGGCAGATATTGGTGCTTTCAGCTGTGCAGGTGGTGAAAGCTTTGGAAAGCTGGTGCTGAGCAGAGGAGTTGGCAGCTGGGACTTCAGATCAATAGATCCAAGATCTCTTCCAAGTCCAACCCTTCTCCCAGAGCAGGACCATCTACTGTAATCTAGCACAGGTCACAGAGGAACACATCCAGGCAGAAGGATCAGTTTAACAAGGGACCAGCCTTTGACCTGCAGCTGCTGAACTTGCTAAGGATCAGAGTCTAGTAAAGATATGAAAAGGATTTTCTGGAAGAAAGACAACAATTTGGGCTAAATGAAGTGAGTCACAGGATTTTACTATGAACTGTCAAGCAAAATTAACAATAGAAGATTAGTACCCCATTCACAGTGGTGTGTTACTCTGCAGAAAGCCACTGGAATGTGATCTCGTGGAGAAACAGTGCTAAGTCTAGGTGGATGTGGTTTTGTATCAGGAGAACAAAGTATAGATTTTGTCCTTTTTTTGTTGGTTTTTGTTTGTTTGTTGGTTTGGTTTGGGTTTTGTTTTTTTGGGGGGGGTTTGGTTTGCCTGCAGAGTTCCCATGGTGGAATCAATCACCAGGAGACTCATCACAGATCTTGCAGAGCTCATGGTAGAAATCACATGAGCCCACAGGGCTGGGAGGATGAGTGGGGTGAGACCTTCTTCCAAATTCCATGGGGGTACATTTGAGCACTAGTCCAGCTTCATGGCAAGATGCTCAAGGTGTTAAGGGTCAGCCATCCAGAACCTGTTGTGTTTGGTGCATGTTAGAGTTCATTCCTAACATTAAAAGAGCAAAATAATAAAAGCCAAATGTTCTTGTGAATGTCTCCTGTAGTGGGTATTACATGCACCAGCCATACCTGAGACCACTTTTTCTGGCCTTTACATCTCCAACAGAAGCCTGCTAGGTGCTCTAACCATGGTGTTGCTGGCAGACCCTAGAAGTGCATGTGAAGGAGGAAGTATTTGATACAAGCTGGCTTATATGAATTCAGCTCTGAGGCTCTGCTACAACCTTTGTATGATTCTCAACTTCTGAAACTGGCATTCAACTTCCCAAACTGCACCTTAGAGAAAATGCAGATGCTATAGAATGTGCTAGGAGTCCTTTAGGGGCTTGGGCTGCTTTGTCTTTGAAGATGAGCCTATATAGTCCATCATTCCTAGTTCATAACCACTTTGCTGAACTGTTGCTAGAGGAATAAATAGATCCAAGCTTCTTGTTTCAGGAAGGTAAGTAACACATTAGTGAAGGCCTTCAAAGCAGCTTTTCTGGATCTGATTGTGTCTGTAACAAGTCATGGTTTGTACTCTACAGAGGGTCTGTTTCTCTGTAGTTAAGAAAGGCAATGTTAAAATTGCCAAGGCCTATCCCAGGATGCCTAGAAAGTTACCCAATTGAGTCCAAGAAAATACAATGTTAGCACCAGCACTATACTTCAACTATTGAGAAAACCTTTTCTTCAGTACAGGAAGAGAAATAAGAACTTTTCAGCAGTCCTTACCAGCCCATGAGCAACTGGGTTGGGTCATAAAGAGACCTTGAGTGAAAGCTGATTTCCTATGGATGGATGATGAGATAGATATGGTTGTGAGGGCATAGCTCACCAATGGCAGGCAGTCATGTGCATTTGCTATCAGACTCTTGCTAAGGCAGATTTCCTCAGAAGGACTGAAAACTCTCTTGGTTTATGCAGTTGCAGTTGAAGGAAAGGCTGTGTTGGTAGCTTTGGCTTTTCCCATGGTACTGGAATTCCTGCCAGTTCTTTTGCCATGGCATTTTTGCTGCCTGTTGGGTATGGTGTGTTGGGAAAGGAATGCTGAAGAGGACAATGGTGTGGCTGGTGAGGAAGACCATGTTCAAGACAAGATGCTAACAAAACTGGATGAGATACAAAGAAACAAGCCATGGAAACTTGGATTCAGCAGGGTAAGTACTGTTAAGCAGCAGATTTCTTTAGCTGATATGTGTCATTTTATAAAAAATCACCATGTTTATTATATTCTTAGAAGGCAGCCCTGTAGGCTTATCCCAAACTGAGGTATGTCTTGTGTGTACAGTTACCACTGGTTGAGGAATGCTGAAGGAGGAACCTTTTTAAATTTTTCTTCTCTTTTTTTTTTTTTAAATTTTCTTTAATTTTCTTTTTTTTCTTCTGCATATGATTCTATGATATGATTTGTGACATCATAGCAAAAAAAAAGGAGACTCTGTATCAGCTACTTAAGGCATGAAGCTCAGAGGGAATTAAAAGTTCATCCTTCACCAAGCAAGGAATCTCATTTTAGAATGCTACTTCATCATTTTTACTCATTTTCAACATATTTTTCAGCTGTTCCATCTTCCAAATGTTGTAAAGATGCTCTGGCTCAACATTATTGGTGATTGCAGGCACCATAGCCTCAGATGTATGAGGGAAGGCAGATAATAGGGCAGCCACTGTGTGCTCCTCAGTGACACGAAAATGCACAGTCAAGAACAGATTGTGAATGCTTCAGAACTGCACAAGTCCATCACAATTGGTGATAAATGTATTTTAAAGTAAGACTTTAGGCAATCAAAACCAGTTCCTTAAATAATGTTAAGCTGTCAGCGCCCTAAATTAATATTGTATTAATTACATGGAGAGATAAATGACACATCAGAGCTATCTACTAAAATATAAGCCCATGCAACAGAATACAATAGTTTTACATCTTTTTCTTTCTTTTTTTTTTTTTTTTTTGACAAATTTGGTGTTGCTGACAAGACGAGAGCCCTTTTATGCCATTGTGTGAGGTGTCTGAGACAGTCACGTGGACATGCACACAGCCAGCACCTAACAAAGCCCACAGCACATCATTGACTCACGTACAATGAAAGTTTGATGTAGCCACATTTTTGTTAGCTCTGTGAAAACTCAGGAACACAAACAATGCAGGTCTCGGAGAGTTTCATATTAAAGTGAAATGAGATCTATTAAATAGTACTGTTAAAAAAAAGTTTTTTACAAATTCAGTTTTATTTAAGAACGAGGGGGGAAAACAGCAACCTACCTTCAAGTCTCTTCATGTCTTGAATTTCTGTTTCAGTGCTGCTGGTTTCCAGGCATATATGGATGTGCTACAACAAGGCAGAGCCACTTTTAATCAAATTAAAACAATACAAGGAAAAGAGAATGGGAATTTAACCCTGCATGTTTTTCTTACCTCTTTGACAGAGCAGAAAGAAATTGAGGCAGCAGAACCCCATAGGAGACCCCACTTGATGTTTTAAATCACTAGTAAATCAGTAGCCTCTCCAGTAACAGAGCAGTGATTATGGGCTCTGAGGAGACAAGTCCCCTCCCATGAGCTGGGGTCTCCATCACAGCTCACCCCTTCAGCTCCCTGCAAATTCAGTATGAGAACAGGCAATTTTGGGGGCATAGCTTGCTGTTGTGCAAATTGCTGTGCAGGTGTGCAAAGCAAATCAGATGAATCACACTGTAGACATGCCTGCCTCTCACTGTGGACTATAGAGAACCCCAACTTTACTCCCATCTTCATTTAGATGTGTTGAATCCCACCCCAAACAGGCTTAAATGACCCAAGTAACTCTGAGTCTCTATTTCTTTTATCTCATCTACTTCTTTTTCTCAATGTAGTAGATGTAAGCATAACATCCTGACCTGTCAAAATCAAGAAGCTATCACAGAGGAGTGTTGAAGGAATATTTATGTGTTAATAGCCATATCACATTGCTTGTTTTCATAGCCTATGTGAATTTGTATGTCCTATGCTGGCTGCACCGTGGCTTTTCTGTATGGTTGTGGGCAAACAAACAAAAAACCCAAAAATGGAAGACCAAAGTAAGACAATTTCCCTTCCTTGCTTGTGTGCTACAGAGTATAAGGAGGTTGGATGCTACAATAACTACCGTCATGTAAGTACTTAGATACTTCTCAAAGTGGTCATTTAACTGTTTAACCATCAATTTTGCTGAATAAATGCTGATTCAATAGTAAAATAATACCAGCAGGGAATGGATTCTGTAAGAAATGGAAGATCTCTCCAGTAGCCAGCAAAAGGATCTTGTTTTGGTGGACAGGAGATGAGAAAAGATTCCCTTCCCATGGAGAGGGAGCCTCTGACAGCTGCAGGAATGGTCACATCAATTCCCACACCAGACCCTGTTCACATGTTTGAGTACTGCAGTGTAAGTGCAAGCAAATTGGGATGGCAGCTGACTGATGCCTGTGGAGCTGGACCCAGGTAGGAGAAGGGTTGCAATACAAGAGGACCACAAAAGCTATGGGAAAGCAGGACATCATCAGTCTGACTAGGAAAATTATAAAAATTAAATCCACTGTAAGGCAGCCCTGAAACCTGGACTTTAGAATATCTAATAAAAACCATATTAAATTATGTGTTAAAAAAGTCTCAGCCAGAATAACTGGTCTCTGCAAAATGAGCAGGGAAGATTTTGCTTGATTTTGAAAATCTGAGCAAAGTCCCCTAGGGGAGATGTAAAATACTTTGTATTGTGGGATGTCTCATGCAGTTTTTCTGTGCATGGGTTGGGGGTGCTATAAGAGATTTTGCCAAGCAAAAAAGAGGACACTGGAACATACCATCTCTTCAGAAGAAAATGTGAGTAATTGAGAGAGGAGCAATAAGCACTGTGGACTAAGGTTTTAAAATTAAGAAACTGGAGGTGGTGTGATTAAGATTGATGGGGATTTTTTTTTCTCAGGAAGGAGACATGCCATTGGATGGACACCAGTCATCATTGAGTACAGGTGTCCAGCCCTATCTTGAGCAGGTTTGCTGTGGAGAGGTGGGTGGCAGAGCCTGAGAGGAGGCAGTGTGGACATCAGGCATCTAGTCCTTACACTTACAATCTGCCCTTTTGGTTTTGTCAGCAGGTGAGCCCATCAGACAGGCCACAGGCAAAAACTACAGCAATATATAAAGGGCAATGCAGGCTTCTAGGTAGGCTTTTTTTTAGTGAGCAAATGAGGGCAACAACAACACAAAAAAAACCTGATGTGTGCAAACATGAACATTATTTAGGAGTTAAATGAATAATGAAAACTAAGTTTAAGTAGCAGAGAAGCAGTCCAGGGTAAACCTTGAGCTGGGCTCTCTTTTGAGCTTGGGCTTCCTCACCATATTCCCACCCAGAAGCTCTTGGGACAAGACACAGTACAAACAGGCTGTGGCACCAGTGCATAGAATGCTGGAGCCCCATGGGCTAGAGGGGAAGCTTCCTTCCCTTGCCCATAGCAGGGCTGTCTGCCCTTCTTCCATCTCCCAAAACCCCAACACTGCAGCCTCTGCCCCACTGCCAGCCCCAAGAGCAGGTGGCACAAACCTGCCAGTGGTTCAGCTCTAGCAAAACCTGTTTTGCTCAGCACCTTGCTACCTTTTTTTTTATTTTTTTTTTTTTTTGTATACACAAGTCTCTCAAAAGAAAGAGAAGAAAAAAAGAAAGAGCTAAGCCAAGAAAGATCTCTTTTGGTTGCTCATGTCACTCCATAGAGACCCCAAACCAGTATTTATGGTGGTAGCAGCGTACTGAAGTTGTACCATAAAGATGTACTTTTGCTTTAGAATGTCTTGCTTCCTTTCCTAAGCAATGTGTCAACACTGCATTACCTGTTACATACCTAAGTAGAAAGATTTAATTACTAGCCCACAACCTTTTTGCTATTTATTCTCATATTACCAGTGTGACAAGAAAAAAATAAAGTGACAGTGCATAAAGTATGAAGCTTATACCATATTAAATCAGGTTGTCTTGAGTGGTGTCCTGTATTTCTGTGAAAGAAGGTTCTTGCTCACTGGTTTAGTTGTTCAGTTTATTTTAAACACATCAGAGCATTTTTTTTTTTGGAAGATGGAGATTTCTATCGAGCGGTGTTGGCCAGACTCCAGATTTCTTCTATTCATCTAGAGCTATAACAGTACTGAACACATAGTTGTGAGTGTGAAAGCAATGTTCACCCCTGCATTTTTGTTTCTGTTCAGTCCTCTTGTCCTTTTAGACAGCATAATAGAAGTGCTGCAGTAAGCAGGGTCAAGTAGGATATGCCAGTGAGAAATGTTAAAATGAGACTATAGGCTGCGATTATGGGCTCTAATGTGTGATGAATCCTTTTTAATCACATGATATGAACTAATGTCACCATTTATTATAAAACAACAAAGTGTTCAGCTACAGGAGGAATAGAATGGATGACAACTGCATTTTTAAATGTTTTGTTTAAGCAAGTACAGTGTGATCTTTTTAGATAGCTAGGAAAAACTGAAGTTAAAATAAGTGCAAGTATTTCTAGCTGGTTTCAGTCAGAACAAGTGTTTTTAGGGCATGAGGATTCATCCCCTGAAAAGGAGACATTCAATCAGTATCCACCTCCATCTCTGAGCCCAAGTGAAAATTAAACTTGTTATTATGCTAAAAAAAATTGTCAATAGTGAATTCAAGGTGTGTTATTAAAAATGTAAATATAAAAAGTTCAGCTCCAGTTCTAAAATTATTTCTTGTGGTTGTTTAATTAGTTTTCTTAAGCTATAGACTTTGCTTTATGTCAAAATGTATGCTATGATCTTTTTTTTGTGCAGCAGACAAGGGGGGCTGACATCCTCAGAAAAGATCTTTTTTCTTATATGCTGCTGCTGATGCCCACTATTCCAGGCCTGTTGAACAGCTATAAATAAACCAAATTAAACCAGTATATAAATGGGCATTCTGGAGCACTGACTTCCTTGTCAAGTGAAGGGTGTGATAAAGTAATGATGAGTAATATAGCTGCACCTCAGTGTCCAGTTATGTTCAAGCTTTACAATGCATATTATATAATTATAAAATCAAGGTTTTTCTACTCTGAGAAATCAGGACAAAACAGGAGAGAGAGGAAAGAGAAGGGAAGAACTCATTCTGTACATTTCCAAACAGCAAGCAGTGAAAGAGAATGAACAACTCTGTCCAGATTGGACAGGGAGTCTGCAGCAAAGCTGGAGCCTAAACCTGTGTCTTTATCTAGATCCTCAACCATAAAATCATTCTTATGATCTCTGTTCATGGAAATCTTCCCTAAATTCTCAATGCAGGATGCCTCTTATGCTGACTACATTAAAATTCTTTCTTCAAGCGTGCATTTATAAAGTTTGCTTCTCACTAACATTCACAGGTGACAAAATTCACAGAGGAAATAATTTAATCAGATTAGCACATGAATTCAAGGCAAATGCTGCCTTCCCTGAAGGCAGGGAACTGCTGATGTCCATGGTGAAACAGGAGTTGTGAGAGAAGGTGGACACAGACCTGGCTGTGTGACAATCATTTTATGTAGCTGGGTCAGGCAACTGCAGCCAGGAAATATGATTCACATGTCAGCTATGTGTCATTTGCTTTTGTTTTACAGGCCTTTTCTTGATGTCAACCTCTTTCTACCACTGTTTCTGGCTCTGAATACCTGGCAGGACCATGATGCAATGTTCTGCACTTGAGGGACAAGACTGCAAAATGCATCTGAGAAATTAAGAGTGCAGCTGCTGTGCCCACAGTACTTTCTCTGCTTGACTGACTGATTTCTGTCTTCCTTATAGTGGTGACAGCAACAGGAGTTCAAAATGTGACCTTTGGATCAGAAATATTTCCACGCAGCTCTGCTAGAAGGAAAGGGAAATTAAGGTCAACAATAAAGGAGCACTACTGTGTGCTATCAAAAATCATGTTCATGGTTTCCCATATCCTGGTGCTGTATGATTTACTGCTGAGCTAAAGACAATACTGCTAGAACATTGCAATACAGTGCAATCAACATGGACATTTTTTATGTTTAAAAGTGCTAAGATGAAAAGGACTAAAGGAGATAAAGGGATCAGTTGAGGAAAAGTAAGCTGGATGGACTTTAGGCTGGGACTGCAGCATAGCAGTAAAAGGTCCAGTCATCAGCAACAGAAAAAATCCTTAAGCAACTCCAAGTTTATTCAGA
Organism: Corythornis vintsioides; assembly: GCA_025447755.1. NCBI lineage: Eukaryota > Metazoa > Chordata > Aves > Coraciiformes > Alcedinidae > Corythornis > Corythornis vintsioides. The sequence goes on from JAOEGS010005529.1 coordinate 12,112, forward strand.
GTACAACAGTTTGGTTTTCATTGAGTAATAAGCATCCAGCTTTGCTTCCTTCAAAACTCCCAGGAGAATAAATTTTCAAGGCAAGGGATTGCTTTCTGAAGAAGAGAAGAATGAAGAGAAATGTAGGAGGACACCTGGCTGTTTGTATCCACCTCAAAAGCAAAAATTACATGTTCACATGAGTAGAAGTTTCTGGGAAAATAGAAATGCACCCTGGGAAAATAGAAAGGCCTGAGAAAAACCTCTTACTGCTCTGTAGGTAACTTCACAAGTACCTCCACACAGCCACCATGGCCTCATCATCCAGCTGGTTTGCTTTTGGGAGCTCTATTTTGCTGATAGAGGGTGTGGACATTGGCTATCAGTGTCTTTTTAACCTCTGACCTTTATAAAACAGCAGTTAACAAAAGCAGTATGAACAGCTTGCTTAAATGGCAGGAAGGACACTTGTCAAGCCTTATAACTAAAGCAAAGCACTAAGCTGTGGTTGCTGTATGACAATAAGTATTTATGTAGAAATGTAGTATTTTACCATGTGAATACAACACCAATTTCCTAACAAGATGCTAAAAGGTCTCGAGTTTTCTGTCAAAGCTGAAAGTTACTGTCTATGGGGAGCAGCAATTTGAAGATGCTGAAGTCTTCTTCTTCAACAAATCAGAAGCACCTTCTTCCATCCACACTAGTCCAGATTACTCCCAGCTGGGATTTCAAGTGACAGCAGTGAAGGAGAAAGGGGAAAGGACTGAGTGCTGGTGCCCTTTTGGTGCTTGACCTCATCACTAGCACTGTCAGCAAGTTGTACCTTGTGACAGTGGCCTTCAGTGTGTCAACATCTGCACAGGAGTGGGGAGACAAACAGCTGGGCACAGTCACTGTTGCAGCAGGCTGGATAGCATCACATCCACAGCCCAAAGGCTCCTCCCAACCCTGACAGTCCCAGTGCTGTCCATCCAAGGTCTAGTTCATGTCCTAACCTACTCCAAAGCACTTGCAGAGATCCTCTAAAAAACAGATTATAGACTATAATTGGCTTCTGAAACCAAACATAGATAGATAGATAGATAGATAGATAGATAGATAGATAGATAGATAGATAGATAGATATTACCTCTCTCAGCTCATTTCCCCATGTGACACTGTTGATGTCCCCATCAGTCATGCTTTGGTGCTTTCCATTTTACACTAAACATCCTTTGTTCATGGCAGGTCTTAAAATTCTTGCTGTTTTGGGCTTCCCTCTACCACTACCCTGGCTTGTATGTCAGGGACTTAGTGACACATAATTGAAATGCAAGACAACTATAGTAATTGTCAAAGAACTACATAGAAATATCCTTAGGTAATTAGTGGAGCCATAGAAACATGAGAGGATTTTTAGATCTGTAGTATGGGATGAAATGATAGCATCAGTGAAGTTATGATTAGAAATAAATTTTTTTCATGGGTTGTTTTCTGCAAGACTTATATTTTGCCTGTCATATACAATCTGCTACATTGCTGAATTTTAAATATTATTGTACATTTACATTTACAAATTGCTATACTCTGTTCTTAAAAATTTGCCTCCTTTCCAGTGGCTGAAAGTTTCTCTGTACAACAGAGCTGGGAAGATGGGAAGGCACTTCCTAGAACAAATTAAAGCCATGGCCCTCTTTTGCAGATGGGGAAAAGGAGGTATTGGGCAGTGCCAGGACATTCTGAAGGTTAATGCAAAGGCATTGCTAAGAGAAGTGAGATTTCATAGCTGTTAGATTAACACTGAGCATGAAGAGAATGCTCTAAAATATCAGGGGATCATTTTGGAGAAAAGGCAGTGTAAACATCAGCTGCTACACCCAGTTCCTAAGAAGGGCAGTGAGCACCAAAGCTTGCCTGCCTGAAATGACAATCCAGCCTTGGCAGGAGGTCATTTCTAGACAAGGTTGTGCCAACCAGCGTGCCCTCCTCGGAAATTCTGGGCTGACATACACAGACAGCTCACAATTCCTCACCTTTCTGACATGAACTGGGAGATACAGAAAAATGGTCAGTCGAGTCCACAGAGCAGTTTGGATTTTTGATACTAGGAATGTGCTTTTCTGGCTCATTGTCCTGTGCTTTGCAGTTACTCTTCTAAACAGACCAGCCGAGCTTGCAGGAGTAAGGGACATGAAGCTGATTATGCTTCCTGGGCCCACTTCACTGTGTCTGTCATTCATGCCTATCTGAGCAGCACAATGATAACACAGCATTGTATACAGAAGGGAAAATAGTTGCTTGGTGACTGCATTGGAGATTTAACTCTTTAGCTCTCCTCTCCAGGATTATCCGTGTTTGGTGCATACGTAAGGACAGACAACAAGTTGCAGCTTTGACATCAAGAGAGAATTTTATCTTAGTATCTCACATGTGAAAATTAGGTATTTTAGCCTGAAAATAATAGAATCAGAGAATCCTAGAATGTTAGGGGTTGGAAGGGACCTAGAAAGATCATCTAGTCCAACCCCTCTGCCACAGCAGGATCACCTGGATCACCTAGAAAAGCAGAGCTTGAAAATCCAATTGACCACTGCTGGCCAGAAGACCAGCTAGCAGCAAGTTCCCTTATCATGTTTAACAAGCTAAACATAAGCAAGTTCCATTTGCATGCCACAGAAACTTATTTGTTGTTTTTCTTGTACAAAAACAAAAAGAGGCCCATCATAGAGTTAGCAGAAAATCTGGCCAGAAACACTGTTGCACAGGGTATTGGTGTTACTGGTCTCCCACAGCAGTCAGATAAGCATCCTGAAGTGAGCAGATTCCAATGTGTGGGGAGGTGTCAACACTGTTGACTGCAGCAGAATACAGAGATAACTGAGAGAATTAAATAAAAGAACCTGGAGACCAGAACCAGAGTCATCGCATCCTTTGCTGCCTGTTGCGTGCAGAGAGGCAAAGTAAGGAAGAATGGGCTGAGATGAAGTCAGTGTGAGGAAAAATAAGAAATCAGGCAAAAGAAGACTAAGGGACCATTGTGCAAATGGAGTCACTAGAATGAGAGAGCAGAAAATAAACTACATCTCTGATAGCTATTGAGTAGGGGAAGAAGAAATGTGAGCAGTGTAATGGGGGAAGTTGGTCACTGCCCAGTCAAGCTCCAAATGTGTAGGAGAATATTGCTGAGAGCTCCCACGAATCATCAGCACTTTAATTCCTGCCTAAATTCCAGGATGCCATGGCAGCCACAGAGGAGAAGGTCTGCCAAGCTGCAGATGTGCCAGAGGCTGGATGCAGCCCAGTTCAACCATTTCAGTTCAGTGAGGCCACTAACCTTGTTGTTATCAGGGTTGAAAATTGCAAGATAATATTTAATGACACTGCAAAGATGAGACTACATGATCTCAGGGTGCTGAAAAGGATCTAAAAGTTAACTGTATTTAAAAAAATTAAAGGGTGTGTGAGCAAGTTTCCTGGACAGCTCTGATGACCCACAGACACTGTGGCTGGAGCTCTAATCATAGAAAAACATCACCTCAAGCAGCTGCTTTTTAAACTCTGAGAAAGCCTAAACTTCCTTTCTCCCTGCTATTGAAAGCTGCCCAGAGTTCCCTAGTTATTTATAAACCACGTTGCTGTAGGAAACCCTATAAATATCCAAAGTGATAAGCATGCCCTTACTCTTCCTCAAGCAGTGACCTAAGAAAAAATGGAAACCACCCTTGGCCTGCTGAAACCTCTTCATCCACCTCCTCTGTCCTCACCAAAAGCAGAATTGCTAGCTCTGGACTCCACCCTGCATCATCATAGTCAGCTCTTCAACCAGACCTGAATCTCTGTATCTGATGAGGTGACAACTGGATATCTGACCACCAAACCATTCAATAAACCCATGAGGAGATATAGGACACTTGATAGACAATGCAGGAAAATGGGCAGTGCACAACGTGGAGGATGAGACTCATTTAAGTGCAAAGATTCTTGTTAAGGAATCTTGTTAGGACAGAGAGCTACTGTAGAGAGTCCCATGGAGGGGCACCAAGATGCTGAAGGGAGTGGAGCATCTTCCTGCTGAGGAGAGGCTGAGAGAGCTGGGGCTCTTTAGCCTGGAGAAGAGGAGA
>JAOEGS010005529.1:21755-32250 GCA_025447755.1 Corythornis vintsioides
GGGAATAGAGAAACAAAACCTGAGCATCTTACAGAGATTCCATTCCAGAGTTCAATGCAATTCTTTAGGTGACAGTGGCTGCAAGGTGAGGGCAGTGGGGCTGCATGCCAAGGGATGGAGAGCCCAGCCTCACTCTGCCTGTTCTTCAAGTGACAAAACAGGGGAACTTTGTGATGAAACATGCAGCTAAATAGAAAGTAAGCAACATATTCTGGCCACGTGTATTTGTAGGAAAAAAAGTGTTCTTGGTCAGAGGCAAATTATCTTTAGCAACACAGTGGTATTACCATATCACACTACTCACTTTCTTTCTTAGATGATTATTGCTAAGCATAATCTTAATAGTATCCATATTATATCCCTGTCAGGTTGCTTTACCCCTGCTCAGCCTTCAAAGACAATGAATAATCTGTTTTATCATATGGATACATCATGCAAAGCAGAAACAGCATTGCCTGAGCATAGGAGTCACTCAAAAATCACTCAACTCTATTAACATACAAGAGACAAACACTCAGTACTGCAGGATGGAAACTACCTTGCCCTGCTAGGTCCATGTAAGCACTGCATATGAAATAAAGTTTTGCAAAACCTTCATGCTTATTTTAACAATTCTGCAAGAGTCACTTTGCTGCTGCTTTTCCTGAGTTAAAATGCTCAGAAATCTGGACCTGGCCTCCTCACAGTACTTGGACTAACACCTTTAGTACATTGTACATTTTCAGTACAACAATGGGTTACACTTCTCTGTGCTAAACTGTCTCTAAGGGACAAATCTACACATTTCAAATGCACTGGGTACTCCACATTGTCCCCAGTAATGACACATTTCCCTGCACTAAAATCCTTTGTGCATTCAGAGGTAACAATCTCATTAGACACATCAGCTAGATTGAAAAATCAAAGTTAGTGAGTCAGCAACAGGGGAAAAGATGGTAGTTACTATTAACACCACACAACATGAGATGAACAGTGTCATGTGTCAAAATATGACTCTGTGTTCAGTGGAAGTCAGAGGTAGATCTCCCACTGATTTCAAGGGTGTTGGCATTTCACCTCTTGCACCTGCTAGAGTGGGTCTTGATCACACATTTCTGGATTGTAAACTTCCTTTGAAGCTACTGGGAGTTCTGCATTGGAGATGGGCTTCTACATCCAATTTTCCAACAGCTGCAATTCAGTGAAGGATTCATACGAAGAAGGGAAGCAGCAGTGTAAGTGAATAAAGGGAGAAAGCAGCTGATTTTGGCTCACTGTTCCATATCATTAGTATTTTAAAAGACCATCTACACAACCATGAAAATTTAATCTAAGAGAGACGATGCCGTGGTACAAAAAGTTTATTTAGTCATGGTTTTGTAAACATATGAGGTAAATTAACGTTTACACCAACTTGGTTCTTACAGAATTTAATACACAAGGCACTTCTTTGAAGACAGCACTTTTAACTGTTCGCTGGTTTTGTTATTACAAGTTCCTGACGGCTCAGAAAACTTGTTGTGTTTGTTGTCAGATTCTGTCATGTAAAAGACAAACATCCAGTAAGCAACAAGAAAGCTCTGAGTAAGCCTTCTTACACTTAGAACCCTTTAACTGTGAGAAACGGTGTCAATGGGAATAGGAATATATTCTCCATCTTAAAATATATTCACATATCTTGCATAACTCTTCAAAGACTGAAACTTCTGGAATTTGATTGGCATCTTACAACAAACTTAAAATGCAAATTTACAATTTCTTTTTCACATCAGTATTTTTTTTGTTCTTATGCAAATAGTTCCATCACCATTAATGGTCTTATTTGCAAGAGTAAAAATAACTTGCATGAAATTTTATTTGCAAGCTCAGAACCATATTTTTGGCTAGAAAGCAACACATTTATCTTTTGTAAAATCTTCTACAGTGTAACAGTGCAGTATTTCTCCACAAGTATTTTGTTTGGCATTTTAAACTAGGCTATAAATTTAGCTCTTGAAGGACATGTGTCACAATTAGTTTTTGTCATTGAACCTCTAAACACACAAAAAGTCATATCAATAATAATGCACCTTAGTTTATTTGGTAATCATTGAGTTAATGATGAAAAGTTTCTTTTTCCATAGTGTGCTCCCTATGCATCCAGTTCTCATACTTTAAATATACAGAGAAAATGGATACTATAGATCAGTGATCAGGTAAAATGGTCTTTAATGGTACTGCCTTATGTCTGAAGAGTTCCTGTGTGTAAGACATTTCTCTCTTAGGTTTAATAAAGTGGCAGAGTAATTCTCTTAATTATTATACAAATATAAACTTAGAAAACAGTTTATTGAATCCAAATGTACAATCTGAAAGCGAAAACTGAATGTAAACTTCAGAAAATCAAAATTACAAGAGCACACTTTTCACAAGAAAAATCAAAGTAAATGAAACAAAAACATTTAGAATTAAAAAAAAAAATCAACAAAACAAAACAAACAACAACCCAGTCTGTTCAAATCCACAGCGTTAGTGTCTATATTAAACAAAAAGACCTTGGGGCTTCTCTGCTTCTGCAGAATGTTGTCACCCATGTGAACTCAGGGGAATACAACAGTTTGTAGAAGCTGAGGAGCTGGTCCCAAGACTAACATAAAAAAAGGTCCTAAGTACTGATCTGATTTTTAAAGCTTGCCTTAATTATTTTACTGATCCTACACTTAATGCATTCATGCCAGAAAATAATCTCAAGAGCTGCAAAATGTCAGACATTTAATTAGCTCTAAGTGCCTTGATGAACAGCAAATATACTGATCCAAATCAATCCCTGGTGCCACTTTGCACACAACTGGCTTCCAAATTACACCAAAAAGGAACACAGTTAATCTGCTTTTTCAGTGCATGCTACCTCTTTTCATGAAGCTAGGATTTTTCAATGCCAGCACAGACCAGCTAATTCAAGGAGCACTTTTTTTTTTTATCTATGAAAAACAAGAGACTGACTTTCATAGATAAAATATTCCAGTTTAATAAAGGGAAGGTTCTAGCAGGCTGTCTTAATTGAATCAAGCTACTAAAGGAAGAAATGCAGGGGTTTAAATGGTCTAGACTTCATTTTCTTTTGTATCATCTGACAGCTGCACTAATTCAAAAAGCCCAGCAAAAGAAAACAGATCAACTGTGTCCTAGAAACTAAGTCTTTATGTGCAATGCAGATGTATTTTTACTGTATCTTTGCAAAACTATTACCAAAACAAAACAAAACACACACCCCCCCCCCCCCCCCCCCCCCCAAAAAAAAACAAAACAAAACAAAACAACACAACATACTAATGAAATCAGTGATTTGGAAAATATGTTTCATATAATAATTGTGGTTGGAAGGGACTTCTGGAAGTCACTTAGCCCAACACATTATGTTCCAAGCAGGGTCAACTATCACCAATGAGTCGACTTATTGCAAAAAGAGTAGCACATCATACACCTGGTAGCTTGTTCAGAGTAGATATTTTCAGTTTTCTCCTTTTCTTTTCCATAGCTTACCTTAGCAATTTTTTAAAACTTCAGATAACAGAACAATTACCCCACAATCATTCTATTAAAGGAGCAAAAATTAGTGGGTTGGGTGGTTTTTTTTATTATTTATTTTGCTTAATACCAGGCATGATCCTCTTCTAACTTCTGCATTTACAATAACTTACTTACTGGTTAGGTGTGTGTGTAAGATCTTTCAAGATCATGGCTTGAACAGCCATATATTCAGGCTAAATCAAAGTGGGGTTTTTTTCTACTGATTCCCTCTTTGGAGTTAATTGATGTGAAAGAGTAAACGCTTAGGAAATTAGAAGGTTAATAGCCAGTTGTTGTTTGAGTGTATTTTCTAGTACTATGGAAATCTGCACAGTTATCCTTTACTCATAGCATACTGAATTCAGTGATCGTAAGATTAAAATACTTAAATAATACTTTTTTCCAACAAATCTGATTCCAGATGTGGTGAGGCAACTAAAAGCAGTCTTAAGCACAAAGGGAGAGTTCTGCCAAAACACTTACCTGGGCTTAAATGAAGAAACAATTACTGGACTCCAAATGAAACTGCAGGTAACCAAGAAGCTTGGCGCTGTATAGTTATATGATGGAACTTAAGCTGATTTTTAAAAGCACAACCTGTGAGTTGTAGCTTTGCTGTCTCAGACCAGTACCTCTTGGATGCGGAAGCCACTCTGTCAGATTTCTCTTGGGGGTTGCAATAGAGTTACATTTCTCCCCCTGAGATTCACCTAACAGGAAAAAGGATTTTTTCCATCTTTCCAGTAGTTACTCTGCCTGAAAATACCATATATTCCACAAAGGCACCTGAACTCTCTGCAGGTCTAACCACACACATTAACTTGAAAAGGGCAGACTAGATATCAAATGATCCTAAGTCAAACTTATCTCTGTTATTATTTTTTATACACAATATGGATGCAATCCCGAAGAACACACTCTGTCAGGGTTGCAATAAAGTAAGGACTGCAAAATTCAGAGCTCCATCAAACAACAGGTCAGTTTTGCTCTCAGGCATTGATATAAAAAAAAAAAAAGCACATATTCCAGGTGGTCTGGTTTATATTAATACACTCCAGAGAGACTTTGACTTAATTCTTCAGAAGCATAAAATAAAGAAGAATACAGCCCAGGAATTTTGATGAAATAAAATATAGAGATGTATATTGCATTATTTCAGCAATATAATTACTTGGTATTTAGCAAAACTTATAAAACTGCTACTATAGCTGCTAGTAAATCTAAAAATTTTGAGTGTTAAACTCTGCCTTTTTTTATATGTAGGCAGCTTCATCAACTTTAGTCTAAGTTAAGCATAATTGCATGGATAAAATAGAAAGAAGAATTTAGCTTTTAGCTTTCTTGCAGAAAGGGTTTTTATGGCTTATAACATAGAAAATCCACGAGAGCATGCCTGAAGTTGAACATCTAATAGTCAGTATCTTCATTGTACTACTGTACATTGATTTTTAATGCAGTGCCTGCCCCCAAGATCAGTGGCAGTAGAAAGACTTCTCCTCACCTGGTTCACCACAAGCAGGTCAAGGAAATCATGAGACAACATGCCCAAGGGTCGCAGAACAGTGCTTCTGATCATGAGAAACTCTTTGGGTCTACTCAGAAAGCAGTAAAAATAAAGGTTTAATCTTGAGTGGTGGGAATATATTTTAACTGTCGAATAAAATCAACACATTCAGGAAAACATTGAACAGCAGAGATAACTGGCAATTTTAACTACTTGCTACGGGGTGACCCTGCTTTGCCTGAGTAAGGACTGCACTGCCAGGCCAAATACAGATGCGAGGGGCTATCCCAGTGTGTTTGGCTGCTCTTCTCCAATTAACAGTACTTTTGGTTTATAGCAGCAATAGGACTGACTCCGAGCTTCAGTTCTTTTGGCTTTTGCTTAGAACAGAAGTTGGGCCTAATCCTGCATTCCTTTTGTACAAACTCTTATCAGGCATTCAAAATGCTGACTGATGTCAGCCAGAGTACTTGTTACAAAGGAATAAAGGACAGAGCCAGTTGCAATGAAAGCTGCACCTTAGAAAAAAATACCCAGTAGTTTTCTCCACCCATTTTTAAGGGAAACATGCAATTTTCAAAAGCAGGATTTTAATGTCTGTATCTAAGGCCCCAAATCTACATTCCTTCTGGCTCCCAAAACTCTATGTCAATGTTAGTTTTGCTTGAGTAACACTTGCAAGATCCATCCCCAAATCTTGCTCCTGGTTAAATGGAAATTCTGCAAGTGACTTTAGTGGGATCAGAACAGACCCTTCAGCCACTAGCATGTTGCCCAAATATTTTAGCCACCTTTTCTGCAATACAATATTGTCTAAATCTGTGTTCACTGACCTGTAAGACAATACAGATTGTTGTTAAACGAAAGGGTAGAACACAACAGTAAATAATGTCACTTTGGGAATTTTACCATTAGTATGTTTCTTTCCTCTTACATTTTCTTGTAAGATCAAAGATCAAACTGAAAAGATTAAGTAAACAGTCAAGTAACTTTAAACCTACAGATCAAAATTATTCTCAAAGTGTTCAAATACTTTAAAATATGCACTCAAGTTTACTTCTAAAAAGCATTTTTCCAACAAACTTAAGCTGATATCTAAGAGTCTAAAATGCAGAGCTGTACTTTATCCTATTGTCTGTCCATGGGCAACGTATGGGGCCACAATGTATTGAAATAATAATCCTTGCTTTCTGAAGAGAAATTGTTCTGTGTAATAATTTCTGAGGTGTGGTTTAAATTCCTGTCCTCCTCTAAGCAATTTCAGAAGTCATCTAAAATCATAATCAAACATGCTCAAACATGTGGGCTTAAAAACATGGTGTGATCATGGTTGGCAAACACTGGATAGAAGGTCAAACCGAACACTTCCTAACAGGTCAAGAGTAAAAAAAAAATAAAGATGAACCTCAAAAATCTATTACAGGGGTTACCTAAACTTTGCCCGGCCGAGGACCGCATTGGTGATTTGCCATGAGCACAAAGGCTTCATTAGGTCATGTTATATGGGAGACTGAGTTACCTTTAATATGGCAAGTTGGTCCGCAGAGATGACAGGTGCCAACAGGCAATATGCCACCCTGATGTTTGCCATAGGGCCACGTATGATTTAAGAGGAAGAAAACAAGTCATTGCACCTATTCATGTAGAGCTTGTGTGGAAAAGCGTGAGCGAAGGCAAGGGCAAAAGGGAGATGAGAGGCACATGGGCACTAGGGAAATTAGCATTTTTCTCTGATGAAAGTCAGCCTCAGGGCACACGAGCAGCTACCATCACCTCCTGTTACCTGGGCAGGACTCCCATAGGGCTGCCCTTGGGAGACCTGCCATCAATATGAAGGAAAGCAGGATTGGTCCCCTGGCCCACGGGCTGCGCTTCGGCCACCCCTGACCTATTAGAAAATGTTGATACGTCCCCCCACTACAACTCACAGAGTGCAAAAACAGCAAGCGTCAAAGTTTGGAGCCCAGACCTTCCCACCCACGCCAGGCCTGGCCTCTGCCGGCAGCTCCCCTGCCCACTCTGCCTTCCAGCTCCTGTTCCTCTGAGCAGAGGCAACCGCACTTACACAGCCAAGTCGTCTGACCTGGCTCTGCAGCTGCTCGACTTGCTGGCCCTGCTCAAGCGCCGCGTGTCTACAAGCAGCGGTGGCTCGTGCATCTCCACGGTGGTGCAGGCAGCTGAGACAGGCCGTTCCACCACCAGCTCCTCCTCGCCCTCCACATCCCACTTGTTGCCGCTTGCTCCGCTCAGGCTGGTGCTGCTGCCGCTGTTGGCTGCGGCGATGGGCGGCCCAGCTGGGGGTGGGAGTAGCTGCTCCAGTGGCCCTTCCTGCTCAGGAAGAGGATGCCGGACGCTGCTGGGTGTAGAGGAGCCTGCCGAACTGGAGGGCGGTTTCCCCTGTTGCCCGGTTGCCATGTTGATCCAGTTCTGCTCGGCTGCCAGGGCACGGCTGTTGCTGTTGAAGTAGTTGATAACAGCCGGTGTGGGCGTGGGGATGGGGGTTGGGATGGTGACAGGAGTGGAGATGGGCGTGGGAGTCACAGCACGGTGCCTCTCCTCGGGAACTGGTGGAGCAGCGGGGTAGCTGGTCATGGAAGTCGTGTTGGAGGGGGGCCGTGGTCTTGGAGCAGCTGCAGCGTAGTATGGTGCCATGGTCACTGGGGCCAGCAGTGGTGTGACGGCACGGGTGTCCGGCAGAATAGGTGGGGGCACGGCAGTTGTCACCACTACAGGTGCTGCTGGTGGTGGCAGGGAAACGGGTTTGGACTCTCCCGTTACCATCACTGGTGTCATTGTTGCAACAGGCATCTCAAGGCTGTAGCGGCTTGTCATGCCCTGCTTAAGCTTTTTCCACCCCAAGTGATATATCTCAAGCATGTTCAGCAGCAGGGAAACAGAGGCCACCACCAACATGAAGATAATGAAGATGGTCTTCTCAGTGGGCCTTGAGATGAAACAGTCCACGGTGTGTGGGCAAGGTGAGCGGCTGCACTGGTAGACTGGCTTTAGCTCGAAGCCATATAGGAAGTACTGGCCCACAATGAAGCCCACCTCAAACAGTGTTTTGAAAATGATGTTGAAGACGTAGGTACGGAGCAGGGCACCCCCCATACGGATTCTGCCACGTTCATCACGGATCGGGAGCTTCTCCTTCCCCCTTTTGCCAAGAGGATCCTTGACATTATTGCTGCCTCCTCCACCACCACTGCCAGATGCTGCTGCTGCTGGGTAGTTGCTGTCTTTGATGCTTCCCTTCTTTTTCAACTCTTCTTTCTCTTTCCTCTTCTCCTCCATGCGTACGATGTGCAGCACATGGCCCAGGTAGATGAGGGTTGGAGTGGACACAAAAATGATCTGCAGCACCCAGAAGCGGATGTGAGAAATGGGGAAGGCTTTGTCATAGCAAACATTTTCACAACCAGGTTGCTGAGTGTTGCATGTAAAGTCCGACTGCTCATCTCCCCAGACCTCCTCAGCAGCAGCCCCCAGCACCAGTATCCTGAAGATAAACAGTACCGTCAGCCAAACCTTGCCAATAACCGTGGAGTGCTCCTGTGCATTCTCTAACAGTCTCCCCAGAAAGCTCCAGTCACCCATTGTTTCAGATTTCTAACCTACAATAAGAACATTAGAGGAATGTTAAAAAGAAAATCTTATCATTACACAACACTAGGGCAGCACAGATTGATCCTCGACAAACGACATTTGGTCAGTGCACTGCCTTTGGCACAATGTCCTACACTTATGTTGAGAATTCCATAACCATGTAGCCGTGGGGTTTGGTGAGCATGGAGGTGGGATCTCACCCATGCAGGTTTAAGTGTCCATGCACAACAGGCAAAAAAAGATTCAGAACTTGAATTTCTACAATATTTAAATGTTGTAAACCTCTGATTTCTCTGTTTCCTTCACCTGAGGTGCCTCTAATTGTCCTTTCCTGGTTTTAAGGGATGGGGATCAGACCAATTAAACAGAATATTCCTACTATTAACGTGACAGCACTTGTATCAGAGTGTGACACAAGGTTTGCCTAACTCTAATCATACCTAGTTATTCAAGCCTTTGGGAGGTTGGTAGTTGAAATATTGGGAAGAATGAGAAATTCTGAGAGGAATGCTGTAAAGGTTTCTGTGCTGGCAGCTGGCATAACTCAATCACATGCACAGCAACATTACTTAAAAAAAACCACAACAAAATCAAAACAACCAAAAAATACCAAACCAAGAAACAACAACAACAAAACCCAAACCAAACCAACCAAATGACAACAACAAAAACCCCAAGGGCACTTCAGCAACAGTGCACAGAGGTTTTCTTGGAAAAAGAAAATGTCATCCTATAACCTTAGTTCTGTGACAAACCACTGGTAACTATCCCCAGTAGTTTCCACCATGGCTTCCCATGTACAAATTCTAGGAGGTAACACAACTTCTGAGTTGGAAAAACGTAAATTACATGTTGTTTGGTTGGTTTTGTAAAGATGAGATTCCTTGCAAGATGCTTTCAGTTGAGAAACAAGCTGTTATCTGCTGGTATCACTTCTTTTATCCTTGGCCTTTTCCTAATTGGAATATAGGTAAGAATTTTGGAATATATGCAAGAAGTGTACTTCATTCTGCTAATGAATACACTTCTATATTTGATACATCAACCTTCAGTTGAAAAAAAAATACAGAACTTTACTTAAATAAACTAACTTAAATACCATTAGAAATAACTTCTAATTCAGATATAACAATTTATATCTGAGTAATAATAATAAAATAACAAAACAACACAAACCACACTAGCAGAAAAGACTGATTTTTCCTCTTGTTAAAAGATAATGGATTATTCTATAAATATAACTGAATTACACTTCAGTATTTTATTTTTATATTTACAACTCTTGTCCAATTATCTGTGTTTTGGCCACATCCCAAGAAGAAAGGACATTAATCATTACAGGTAGGAATTTTCCACTGTGAAAATTTACTGTTCTCAGTATTATATCTACCATGATTTTCAAACACGATATAATTTTTTTCCAGAGAAAGCTTTTCCAAAGTTTGTACAGAACTCTCAGATTTTTAGTTAAGGTAAAGTTATTTAAATTACTTTTTTCTTATAATTTGATTTTATCTGTAATGCAGAATAGCATACTTTCACACAAAAAGCAACTGCACACCCCCTTAGTATTTTGCACTTTTGTAAATTCTGAAATACTAATTCACTTTTTAAAGCCACAAAGTTAATTCAACCAAAACTCCCCCTAAATATGTATCTTGTATATTCTACCCCACAAAAACACATTCCCTTTAATATAATTCAATTATTATTTCCAGCATAGCATAAATAAAGTGCAAAATGACAATATTAACAATGAAATACCTATTTTATGTATTAATTTCCCTGGTCCTAAAACAATTTTTAATTTATTTTTTTTTAATATATTCAGAAATTTTTTGAAGTGTGGGTTTATTT
>JAOEGS010005531.1:0-11356 GCA_025447755.1 Corythornis vintsioides
GGTGACTTGGTCTAGGTGATCCTGCTCAGGCAGGGGGGTTGGACTAGATGATCTTCTAGGTCCCTTCCAACCCCTAGATCTATGAATCCCATTAGTGGCTGCTCCTGCTGCCAGGGTTGTTGGGAGCACTCAATACTGTGCACCAAGTTCTTAGAAGCTCATGGGCTTTCCATGGCAGCACTGGCTGCCTCCTGCCAGGTTGATTTGCATGCTGGCCTGCAGGCAGAGCCTCTTTCCAGTGCTGATGTATGCCAGTTTGTGAGTCTGTCTGCACAAAATCCACACCACAGCCAAGACTGGGAGTTCCTGCTTCAGCAAGAATGATTTTGATGGAAGGATTAAAATCTGTTTCCTGGTCCAAAAGACATTCCATGCAAGGAAATGCTTCTGCAGAGTCCTAACCTTAATTAAAAATCCTGTTGTCCCCTGCAGCATTTCAGCTACTCAGGTGTGCTGGCAGTGTCCCGTTTACCAGGCTACAGAGGGCAAGCAATGATGCTCTATCCAAGTATTTATGTCACTCTGGGGCTCCCATGCCAGATTCTGCCCAAATTGAGAAGTCCTGTGCTCTTCTCTTGCCTTGCTAAGAAACGTGTAGGCAGGTGTTGTAGATGCATCCTGCAAGCCAGCTGCCAGGTGGAAGGCAAAGCCACTGTCCCCAGGGTGTGCACAGGGTGCATGTCTGGCCTGAGGAGCAGCACAACCATGGTCCCTGCTGTGGTGAGGCTGAGTGATGGCCAAGTGAAGCATAGAATCATAGAATGGCTTAAGTTGGAAGGACCTTAAAGATCTAGTTCCAACCCCTCTGCCATGAGCAGGAGCACCTCCCAGTCCCTGCTTGCTGCAAGTCAGCCTCCAGACCAGGCATGAGCAGCAGAGCTGAGGCTGGGGCACCCCCAGCTGCCTAGGGCCATAGTGGAGGTGTCCATCAGAGCATGGCAAGGGCATCTGCATGAGAATGCTGCTGCAGCATAGACCTCCCCAGGGGCCTCTGTGCCAGCCCAACACTGCTAAGTGACAAAAGGGAGAAGCCTTCCCATTTCAAACAGCACCATGGCTGGGATGAACAGAGGGGAAAACACTGCAGCATTCCTAGAAACGACCTGAAAACTCTCCAGTTACAGCAGGAAGAGCTTAAACCCTGTTCTTATTGAGTTTCCTGGATATGGATCCCTCCAGTGATACTGGTGGCCTGCGAGAGGAAGCAGGACAGTGGTATTGATTGCACAGCTGCTCTCAGCAACCTCAGACTGACCCTGGACCAGCACATGACACTGTGCTCCCTGCTGCCCTCCCCACAGCCAGCCCAGCCTCTTTGCTTCCTACATGATCACAGTGCTGTTATGTCACTGCCAAGTGGCAGTGGGTTCTGGGTGTCTGCCACTGCCACCACTGCTTGGAGCCTTCAGTGCTGCCCCCAGGTTGTTCCTCTTGTAGGGCTCACTGGAGAAGAATGATCTGCTGGCATCAGGGAGAACCTAACCCCCAGGTCCTCAGATGGGTGCTTTTACCCCCTTTCTCCAGCTGGAAGGGAAGGTTCCTGCTGTGATGGTGAACCTCAGGAGATGTCCCAGACCTTCTCAGGCCCAAGGGTGCACATAGCTGGGGCTGGAAGGGTGTCTGCTGCCTCCATTCCTGCCACTGGGTGAGATCATTCCTGCTGTCGCCTGTGACAAGAAGCTAACAAAAGCTGGAGGTATCTTGGGAATCTGCAGTGCTGGAAACGACAGAAGCTTGCCCTGCAGGAAGGGATATCTACATCAAAGGGGCAGCTACAGACTACAAAGGACGACACTCAAGTCCTTGTATGGCTGCAAGGCCATTTGCCTTTGCTTTTGCCTAAAACCCAGGGAGAGCTGGAACAGGACATTTTGTGGAAAGGAAAAACTTTGGTTTTACTCATGATTGTGAAGGAGCTGCTGTAGGCAAGCTGTGGGCTCAGTCACACGGGGTTTGTTTCTTTGAGAGCTGGTAGAATAACCCTGAGAAACCCTTTAATGAGTCAAGCAAGCCTGTGCAACCTGCAGAGCCAGGGCTCGGCTCTTCCAGTGTTCGGGGTTGGCCGGGAGCTCTGCGGCAGCGGCTCTGTCACTTTGTCAGATGTTTGGAAGAGGAACGGAGTTCTCCTGGGTTGTGAGCAGGCTCATGCTGAATCTGCAGCCAGGCCAGGCTGTCAGCGTGTCTGGGCTGAGAGAGTACATCCTGTACCTTTTCTTGGGCTCTAAAAAAAAACCCAAAGGACTGCTGGGAGCAAGGAGGAACAGCTGGATTCCCTGAGTATCATCTGAGAGAGCAGTGCAGGTGTTCTGGTGCCTGGGATGGAGCTTGCCAGAGTTGGAGATAACCATCTCCAGCAGGCAGGTCCTTCTGCCTGAGTTCACCTGGCTTTGTGGGTTCCTCAGGCAGTCAGGTTACCCTGTTCTGGAGACTTTGCTCTTTTCCAAGTGCTTTTGCCCTGGGGAGGCAGGGAGCTGCCTGACATGATGGGCTCTGTGCTTCCCAAGCCCCTCAGTCAGTGAAGGCAGGAGAATTTGCCTTCCTTTGCCTGTGCCCTGCACATTTTGGATTTTGGACCCTCTCGAGGCTCTGACGTGATCTGTACCAAGTCCTGCTGCTGGATGCGCGGCGGGAACGGTTCTAGGAATTCTTTGGCAGTGGCTGCCAAGCAGCAGCCAAAATTACAGAACAAGCAGAACCTGCAAGGAACTGGCAATAGAACTGGTCTGGGGAATTCAGCATTATTTTTTGCTGAAAAATAGGAATTATCCAGGAAGGTAAAGGGTTTTGTTGTTTACATCAGTGCACATCGTGAATAAGCAGGACCTGTTGTGCTTATCCCCATTCCTAAGCAAATTGAAACATCATTTAAAAAAAAAGTGAACAAATCAGACAAGATCTGACAACCACAACTGTGCATCTATTAGCACAAATACTATGAATAATATTAATACTACTAACTGTCCTTTTGAGATATCAGGCATTACAAACATGATTTTTTGGTGACACTTGTGATTGGGTAAGGCAGTCAGGACTCTCCAAGCATGGGTTCAAGGGCTGCCTGAGGAGTTTGCCATGACTTTGCTATGGGTTTTTTTTGTTGGCCATAGCACACCACTCCAGGGTGAATCAGCTGAGCACGTTGGTTACCATACCTGCACTTGTCTTCAGCACCTGAACTTCTCAATTTTAGCTCCTGAATGTCTCTGTTTCAGTGTCTAGAGCTAAGTGTCACACCAGTGGCAACCTGGGGGTGCTGGAGTACCTGGCTGCACTGGCAGATCATCAGCCCTTGCATGCTTGACATCATAAGCAAGTGGTTAGATCCAGCTGGGTATTTTCACGTATGTCATCCTCTGGTTACTGTTTTTGTTATGGGAGAGCATGAACTGAAGAAGGGGCAGGTCCATGCTGGGCAGTTATGCTTTTTGGGAGGTCACAGCTTGGTTGGAGCTGCTAGGAACAATGCTGTTCATGGGCAGTGACAAGGCTCAAGCTGGCCTGTGCAGTGAAAGTATTTGTGACTCCTTGCACCCCAGTGAAGGTTTTCCAGGGTGTCAGGGAGGGGAATCTGGACTGTTGATGTCAACAGAACTCAAACAAGCCCAGCTTGGCTCTCGAATCTGCTCTGGAAAGACACTGCTGGGGCTGGGCATCCAGAGGTGAGCTGGGAGGAGCAGATGAGGATGCTTTGGAAGCAGGAGGGCAGCTGGTGCAGCTCAGCTGAGGGTTTCTGCACCAACACTTGTTGGAGAAGGAAATTCCAAGAGCTGAAGCCCTTTGATGAAAGAATGAACAACAAACAGCAGGAAACTGAAAGGTTTTGCTGCATAGCTGGGATGCTTTCTGGAGTGATGTGGTGCTGGGGCCGAACAAGGAAGCTCCCAGCAGTCATCTGGAAGGGTTCCAGCAATACCCTCCTGCTCTCTGAAGCTTGGTGGTGGTTCTCTCCATGCCAGAACTCCCCTCTTGTGTCCCACAGTGCTCCATAGCCAGGACTCCCACCCAGGTCAGAGGCCTTTTATTATTTCTCCTCCTCACAGCAGCAGGTGAGCATCTGTGAAGGGAGAGCATCTCCCCTGTTCCTGAGAGCCCCATAGGTGAGCCAGGGTGGCCTGGGGCAGGCTGCCCACACCTCAGAGGCAGGCAGGACAGCACTGCCATAGCAGAGTCCATTCTCACAGTTGTTAACAGAAGTATTGGCACTAATTAATGAGCTGACCTGTCCTTCCCCAGTGACAAAGGACCAGGTGGTGACAACCCAGCCCGTTGCTCTTCACCACTGCTGGTGCCATGGGAGCAGATGCCACCCAAATGGGGATATGTGATCCCACCTCTCTTTGGAGAGTGGTTTTAGCACTGGTGTTGGGTGTAAAAATTTTAGATGGTGAGGGCAACCAGCCTTAAAAATCCGTGTCCCGAGGAGGGGTTTCGCCTGAGCCAAGCCTGAGCTAATTGCTACTAATGATCTGTTTCAGTGTGCCCCTTTTGGGAGTGGTTAGCAGTCATCGAGCATCAATTTGCTGCTGCAAATACAGGCCTTTTCAAAGTTGGCATGCAGGCTGTGCTGTAGTAGAGACTAGCTGGAGGTCCTGCCTGAGCTGGATGGTGGTCCTGAACCACCTGGAGGAGGGTAAGGTGGTCCCGGTGTGCACACCAACTCATCCTGCCCTTTGTCTCAGGTTGTTTTGCCTCAGGGTGTTGCATTTCCCCATGGAGCGGGGGCTTTGGCTGCATTGGAGATGCCACTGCACATTGCTGGGTACATGGTGCTCCTGAGAAGCCCAGAGCCAGGATTTCCTGGGTTACACAAGCTGCTCAGCCTCAGCTAAGGCGCTCTGGGCCAGGCTGGTACTGCACCAGGCGCCCCAGCTCCTTAAGGGGTTTATTGTTTGCACATGGGAAATAAGCAATTAGCAACAAGGGCCACTTTGTTGCAAAGCCTCTGCCCGCAGCAGGGCTGAGCTGGCCTCTCCGCGGTCTGTCTGGCAGCACCAGGGTGGGAAGGGGGATCGTGGGTCAAATCCTGCTCTGGGTGCAGCCTGGCTGCAGCTGCCTCCTTCCAGCTGTGGCAGAAACTCAGAAGGGCCCATCTTCACTGCAGGGATGGCTTTTGGGGGGGCAGAGCTGGAGGGAGGGGAGACAGCTTTTTCCTGAGGGTTAACCTGGGTTGAACAAAGCAGTGGTAAGGGGCTGGCAGCTGCCTGCCCCAGTGAGCTTTAGCCACGAGGAGGAGGAGCGTGCAGGGAGGATTCCTGGCTATGCTCTTGCTTCTTGCTGAGGATTAGGGGAAAAGCCACCACCATCCCCTAGACAGATAATAGTGTCATCCCAGTGTCATCACTCTTCCCTCTTCTCAAGGTGTGGCAGACGGTTTGCTTATAACCTCTTATCTGTTGTCCCCAGAAACCTTTACAGTTACTTACTCCCTCTGTCCGGTCTCTGCCCCTCCACTTCAGAGATGACCCCCTGTTCCCTTCAGGACTCTGCATAGTGCCCACTGGTGCTCCCAGCCCGTCCACCTCCTCAGCCAGCTCACTGGGCTCTGTGAGCACTTGGTGACAGACTGTGTCTTCATGGTGCTGGCCCCCTGCTGCTGCCTATCCTGCCCTCCCAGGCAGCTGGCCCAAACTCTACCAGCACTGGCAAATCAGTGAACTCTAGCGAGTTCACTCTTTACTGATCCAAGGGTGTTTATTGCATCCAGAATCTTGCATACCCCATATTTTTGTGGCTTTATCCCATGGTTGTTGGCTTGGCTTCCCTCTTTGCTGAGAGGCTGTGCAGGTTCTTCCCTGAGTCCTGCACTGCTCGGTCTCATTCAGTGCTCATGTACAATGCACAGCAGTGTCCAGAAGGCCCCCAACCTTCCAGGAGCAACCTTTGGCTGCAGCCACCCTGGGGCTGGCCTGGCATCTGGTTTCACTTCACGTCCTTTGACCCGGTTCCTCAGCTGCATGAGGAGTATCCCACAGGCTGTTCACATTTCTGGAGACGTAGCTATGTGGGGAGGACCCACATCCTCATCAGCAGGGACAGCAGTGACTCTGTAGCTGGCGTGGCAGGGTCACATCCTCTTGAACATGTCCAGTGGGTCCAGGCACACAAGCCGAGTTTGCTGCCAGTGCCTCAGGCTTGCTGTTGGCAGCAGCTCCTCCACCCTGCCTTTCCTGCCAGCAAGGGCACCCTGCTGCTTTGCTGATGTTAATGCACTCATCCCATGAGGTCGTCCCATAACCCAGAGCTGAAGTGAATGAGTGGAAGTTCAAAGTCTTCACCTACCCAGTGTTTGCCTCTTGCTGTGCATGAAAGCAAGAGAAGGACCTGCAAAATACAGCTGGTAGGTGGAGTGGTCCCTTCTCTCTGTGGGGGCTGTCCCCAGCAAGGCATTTGAAAGGGAGTGATGGCAGCTCTGCAGGCTGGGACTTGTCACCACTGGCCTTCGAGGCTGGGGAGGTGCGGCCGGAGCGCCCTGCGCTGGGCCTGCAAGGGAAGTCCTGGTGCAAGCAGGTTTTTTATCTGGGTTGCCTGGACCCGGCATTTGAATGCTTGGAAATGCTCTTCTCCAGATGTTTCCTAGCACACGCCAGCTCTGTTTATAAACAGCTCCTCAAAGCAAAGCCCGTCGGGCTGCAGGCAGCGGCAGCAGCACCGCACAGCTCCCCCCCCCCCACCGATTACAGGGTCGGGGGCCCAGGGTCACCTCTTTCCCCTCCCGCCTAGAGGGGCCAGGGTGGTTAACAAAAGCCTGAAATGCCTTCTCTTCCTTTCTCCTCCCCTCCTCCCAGCCAGCAGCTTCCTGCTCCACTGCATCCCAGCTATGCTGGGCTGCCTTCCTGCCCTGGCTTTGGCTTCCAGGCGACCCCAGAGCCGAGGCTGGTGGCTCCTGCCCTGCCTCAGCTGCCTGTCCCAAGGTACAGCATGGCCATTCCAGGGACTGGGGACCACGGAACATTTCCATCTCATCCAGTTGCAGTTCAATTCCTTAGAGGTTGTTTAGGGGGCTGGCCTGCGCCCCCTCCCTGCATCCTGGCAGAAAGGCCCTGGGATTTGCCCCCACGTTTTGCCAGTATTTGTGGTGGGTGCCAGTGGGTGATGTCAGGCAGTTGTTTGGCTAGTTGCTTTGTGTCTCCAGCCCCACCTCCTCCAAAGAAAATGATGCTCTCCTACCCACCACTGTTTCCCCTTTCAACTGGGCAGAGGTGCCTTTCAGTCACGCTCTTCTGTCCTCGCCCCTGCAGAAGGACTGTGACAAACCCATCCATTAGAAGGACAAAACCCAAGCAAGATCCAGGCTAAACGTGCTGCCAGCAGCCCTGCCAGAATACCCTTCCCTCTGTTGGCCCCAGTCCAGCACTCTGGGCTGTCAGCAGGTTCCTGAGCTGTTGGTGCTGTGGAGCCGCCCGCAGTCCATCGCATCCTGGACCTCGCCCCAGCATCGCTCCCCGAGGATGGCCCCGTGTCCCCCCAGCCCCACTGCTCTCTGGTCCCCACGTGCAGCCGGGGGAGGATGGCTCCGTCACCAGTGCTGGGAGGAAAGGCTGAACAATTGCTGCTTGTCCATCTGTCTCCCCTCCCTGCAGAAAAGGGCACGTTGCTCCCTTCTCCTTATCAGCTGTCGGCGAGTAATCCACTGGGGAGCGGTGGGGCTGCAAGGCTGACTCATTTGATCCAGATCTGCTCTCTCCCCACTTGGGCACTGCTGCTTTTCCTCTTCTGGCTGCTTGCAGGGGCTGGGATCTTGTCCCTTAGCTCAGGCAGCTGTTCTTGGAGGTGAGAACTTGAAAGGAGCTGCCTCTGCTGCTATGGAGCTGGAAAGGTGCTGCCCTCCATGGCACTGCTCCCCGCCCACCTCCTGCCAGCTGCCAGCATCGGTCTGGAGGCAGGGGAATGGCTTTCCTGGCACTGCCAGCAGAGAGTGCAGAGTATGCAGAGGTGGGATAGAGCTGTTCACACCCCTGGACCTGAGCACTACAGGAGCCCAATCAGCTCAAGGCTGGCTCTTGTCTTTGCAGGTTGAGCTTCCCTCTAATGCTGCAGAGTTTGCTTTCCCTTTCTCATGAGCATCCATGAGTTGTCTTTGCAGTGGCCTGGTGTCTGTCCCCAAGACATAACTGCTCTCTGGGGAGGCAGGGCCCTTTCATCCCTTCCTTGCCCTTCACATCAAAGGAGCAGTGCTGCCCGTTGGCTCTGATGAGGCAGCCAGGCCTCGGCTCCCTCTCCCCAGGAGGTGTGGAGACAGCTTCTTTCCATGGAAAACTGGCACTAGGAAAAGCCCTTCCCATCCTGATGTATAGGAGCAGTGTAAAGACCTCAATGAAATAAGAAATATCAGAGGTTTGGATGTAAAGCATCTAAATGGAAAGTTGTAAGGAAGTGATACTGATGGTTGTGGTTCTCCAGATCAGGAAATAAAGAAGGTTGTCATCATCAATAGATTCACATTTTCTGCTGGGATAATTCTGCTGGTGGCTGTTGAATCCTGGCTTTTGCCTTGGCCAGTCTCAGTGCTGTGCTGGGGATCCAGAACACAGGCCAGAGAGTGGGTTTAATAGTCTGAGCTCTGTACAAGCTGCAGGATTCTCTGAGCAAGTGCTTGATGGAGCTGAACACGGTTTCTTACAAGGAACGTTTCCATTTCAATGTTTGCAGCAGGGGAGTACTCACCATTACTCTGGATATCTCCCAGGAGTGAACATCCCTGCATCTTCTTACATCTGAATTAACCCAGCTTCAGCTTCCAAGCATGGGACTGACCACTTTAAACCTTTGGGTGCTAAATCCACACCATCTACCAACAAATTGGGTCAGAGCATGGGATGAATTCAAGTTCCCGCAGGTGGAAGCAGAGGTGTGTGTATGGTGGGGTGTGCTCACTGCCCCAGGGCTGAGAAAGGAGCCAAAGACATTTCTAGGCTGCTTGCTTAGGTAGTCTAAATTTTTCTCTCTGGAATTAGTTTTGTGTGTTGCTGGACTTGCACCATGCTTTTCTCCTTGGTAGCTGGAATTGAGCTGGTGAAGCTGATGTTTGCCAGAGCTGCTACTGCTGAGCCTTCCTGGGGCTGCAAATGCTGAAGGCAGCACTTGTTCAGCTAATGAGATGCTGCCATTGGATTTGGGTTTACAGTTTTATTTTGAAGAAATGATTCTGCCACTCAGATTTATTTCAAGCCTTCTTTTTGCACATCCTCAAACCAGCGCCCGTCTTTGATGCAGAGCTTCCCCATAATCAAGTAACAATAATGGTGATGTGAGCTTTGCTGCTGAGATCCCATTAACTGCAGGACATTTTCCTGGCATGTACCAGCAGTAGGGACACTTGTGATGGTTCCCTAGGCACTGGGGATGTGGGTTTGTGTCGCTGTGCAGCCGTGTGAGCAGTCACGCAATCCTCTGCTCACTTGGCTCACCAGAGCAATGCTGGTAGAAACAAAAGGGGCTTTAGGAGAGAGAAGTGTGGTCTGAGGTCTGGACAATATCCTTTGCAGAGGGATGGTGGAGGATGTAGCCTGCAAAGCAGCAAGCTTCTCTGGGAGGCTGAGTGCCTCCAGACAGCAGATGACAAGTGCTGTGAGATCCTTTGGCTGGGTGGTAGATCCTGTGCTGTGATTCAGACCTGCCCAGACTTGAGGTGGCTGCTCTTCAGGCAGTGCTCCCTGACTCCCCTGTTCCTGTTTTTCCTCTCTCTGCAGGCACACCTTCTGGCAGTATCGCCGAGAGAACCCCCAGACCAAAGTGGGGGATCCCCCTCCTGCTGGGCTGCCCGGCTTCAACAGTGGTGTCCTGCTCCTGAACCTGGAAGCCATGAGGCAGTCCAAGCTCTACAACCAGCTGCTGGAACCCACCATGGTGCAGAAGCTGACAGAAAAGTACCACTTCAAGGGTCACCTCGGGGACCAGGATTTCTTCACCATGGTTGGGATGGAGCACCCAGAGCTTTTCCATGTGCTTGACTGCACATGGAACCGTCAGCTTTGCACATGGTGGAGGGACCATGGATACAGTGATGTGTTTGATCAGTACTTCCAGTGTGAGGGTGAGGTCAAAATTTACCATGGGAACTGCAACACCCCAATCCCTGAGGACTAGGACACCCGCTGGCCTTGGGAGCAGCTCTGACTGCGGCAAGTCCTGCATAGTGGCTGCACCAGCTGTCCCTGGGGAAGGGTGGCCAGTCCTGATCCATTCCATCCCAGGGAGATCCCTTAGGATCCCAAGAGTGTTCAGTATCTCACTGCCTGTAGTCTCACACCTCCAGGAGGTAGCACAGTCCTGTGGTTGGAGCAAGACAGCCACAGTCACCATACCCAGGCTCAGCTGCTGGCTCAGCTTGGAGCACATCCATGATGCTCATCTGTGCCACAGCCACTGGGGTAAAGGGACAGCCAAGGGGCCATCAGGTGACCTCTGTTTTTGCACTTGGCAGGGTGCTGCCAGTGCAGCTGCTGGTGCCTGGGTGCTGTGCAGCCTCGTCTTGGTCAGCAGGCACTTGGGTTTCATTTTGACATTCCTTGGTGGCATCTAGCACAGAGAGTCTGTCTGGTCCCTCGGGACAGCAGACACCATCCTCAGGTCATCTTCCTTTTGAAGCATTCCAGAAAGGAGAGAGAGTTTGAAAGACTGAAAAGCTGCTTTAAATTGGGTTCCTTACAAACAAAAATTGAATGCTAGGTGAGCTTTAAAGCCTTGAGGTGGTTCTTAGCAATAAGCTGTGCTGGCCTGTCTTGTCCTCGAAGCGTTCAGTGAGCGTGTTACCAATAGGGTGATTTTTCTAGCTTTGCCTTTACTTTTTGTACAAGAATAAAGCTGCAGCTGTAAAACATGCTGGGCTGGTTTTCTGTGGCACAGCTGAAGGGCAATAGGAGGCTTCGTGCTCTTCTTACCATGATTAAAAAGTAGTTGCTGTGTCTCTGGTGAGCAGTGAATGGGGTGCCCCAGGTGGCTTATCACTGTGGTTTTTCCCCTGTCTGTCCCCAGTGAGTGATACAAAGAAACAGTCCAGTGCACAAACTGGATTTTTTAACTAGATCATCACCATAGCCAGGGTGGGTTTGGAAGGACCTTGGAACTGGCATCACTGTGGGTGAGAGGCCTTCAGGAGGGAGCTCCACTCCCTGAGTGAATCCCAGCCTGGCTGGTGGGTGAAAGATCCTGTACAGCAATGTGAGCTGCACAGGCCATGGACCTGCCTTCAGCCCTGCTGCATTTATACCCAGCCAGCATGGGCCTGTCTGTCTGTCTGTGTCTGTATCTGTGTGTCTGTGTGTGTCTGTGATGGAGACATGTGGAGTCTCCATCTCTGGAGACACTCAAGACCCGCCTGGATCTGTTCCTGGGTGACTTGGTCTAGGTGATCCTG
>JAOEGS010005531.1:11456-65200 GCA_025447755.1 Corythornis vintsioides
CTGCTCTGGCAGGGGGGTTGGACTAGATGATCTTCTAGGTCCCTTCCAACCCCTAATATCTATGAATCTATGAATCCGTGTGACGTGTCTGTGCAGGAGAAAGGGATGGGGCCTACTGACAGTTTAGCCTTGTAGCAGCTGCACAGCAGTGTCAGGAGCTCCCTCTGCTCCTTCCCCCCTGCCGTGGGGAATCATTTGCTCCCTCCTCCTACCTGACTCAGGGATGGGCAGGGTGCCATTCAGGCATCTGCCCTGCCCTCTCTTTGATTTGCTGAACCAATCAATTTCTGAACAGCAAAAAAGCTCAGCTTTAAGCATTTCCACATCCCCAGGGAGGGAGCAGCAAAAAGGGGATTAAAGTTGAGTGAGAGAAGCAGTAGCCTGCTGTGTTAGACTCACGTTTTCCCTAACACCCAAGGGGATCAGGCCCCACTGTGCAGGGCAAGGCAAGAGGAGCAGCCAGGGTGCTGGAGGCTGCAGCAGGGCAGCACTGGGGGCAGGTGATGCCCCATGAGGATGGACCCTTCAGGGTTTGCAGTGAGCAGGGTTTGCAGTGCCTCAGCCAGCCAGAGCTGCTGCTGGGCCCTCCCAGGGACTCTGGACTGAGGCCAGTCTGTTGGTGCCCACTCTAACTTAGAAGCAAGTGGAGTGAGGACATCCCTGTGTCGTGTGGCGAGGAGCAGCCGGGGGAGCCACCCACCTCGCCCTTGCCCTGACAGTGCCCTGCTGCCTTCCTGGGCTTGCTGGATTAAACAGGGAGAGGGCAGGGATTCCTGGTGCAATGTCACAGTTCCATGGTTGGCACTGGCACTTCCTTAGCACCCTGGCATGTCCTGAGGTGTCCATGCAGCTCTAGGTGTTGGCACTGGCCCAGAAGCACCATTTGGTTTGGGATGGCATTGCCAGAAGGTAATGCCAAGGCTGCTGGCCTTGGAAGCCAGGGCTGTGTGAGGCCAGGGGACCCCCTTGCCCTGCAGCTGCCCCTGGAGCTGGACCAGGAACTTGACACCCTCCACCTGCAGCTGAGGGATGCTCTCCACAAGGTTGGGAGCACCTTTGCCTCCCTGTGGGATCGCAGGGGCTGTGAGAGTGGTTCAACTTCATGTGGCCACCCTGACCCCACGCTGAAGCCTTTTGCTTAGGTATTTTAAAAATATTCTTTTATTTTAATTGTTTTTTGTTCAAAATGGCAGTCCACTGGGAAACTCACTGTATTTCTTCCACTGGGAAAAGTGTAGTTAAGTGAAATACTGAATTCAGCTTGGGATGGTTTTCCCCCAGAACTGCAGGCTGCCCGGTGTGGCACATCTCCCCATGCAGCAGTGCCTGCCCCAGCCTGACCCACACCGTACCAGGGGCCGTGACCAAGCACCACAGGCAGCACAGCCCCACACGGTGCTAAATATAGACCCTGCACGAAGCCCAGGCCCTGCTGCATCTGTAATTATCTCCCTTTCATGCCCTGCTGATTGCAGGCACTAATGAGCTCAGCCGCAGAAGCCCTGCTGGCAGCCTGGGGCCGGCTGGCATGGGGCTGTCGCCGGGTCCACTCGGGCAGGTGCAGAGATCTCCAGTGGACCCAGCCAGGGCCTGTGGATGGGGATGGCAGGTTTTACACGAAGGTTGCTCATCCCAGAGATCCTCTGCCATGCCTGTGGGCTCTGCTCTTTGTCTTCTCACCTGCTTGCTCACAGCCCAGTGCTGCTCATGCCCCGTGTTTTTCCAGGATGGAGGAGACAGGAGAGCAGGGTGGTATCCTTGAACTGTTGGTAGAAAGTAGCTCAAAAGCTTGGGCTTTAGAAGTTTCTTTTCTTGTATCGTTCAGCATTTGTGAGAAATCCCAGGTTGAGCAAACAGTATCTCCTGTTCTCTGGTCAGCTTTGCTTTCAGCCCCATGCTCTGAGCTGCATGGGATTTTCACTCTCCTCTCCTGCATTTCGTAACGCTGTCAGTGTTTATTCTCTTACTCATTTGTACTTCTTTCCTATTTGAAACGATCAATTGTTGGTATAATCTCACCTAGGGAGCAATTACTGTAAGCCTAACCCAAACAGGCGCTGGGGTGCTCCATTAAGCAATATAACCACCCTTCCCTCTCTGCTGCTCCCAGAGGATACAATATTTACTTTGCAGCTCTCTGCTATTCAGACCCAGCGCACTTCGGTCAGTGTGCCAAGAATAACATCAACCATAACAACAGGCTTAAGCGCTAAGATGGAGTTCCTGACTTTGCAAAACAGAAGGGAAAAAAAAGGCCAATCTATTATTTTGCCTTTGCTAAGATATGCCTGGCTGCAGCCTAGTGAGCAGGAGCCTGAACCACCCCTCTGCCTGCAGCAGAACCACGGCTAGAGTGAAATCTGCCCGGGGCAAGTGCAGAACGAGATAAAGAGAAGAGCAATAATCCTGGGACGTGTGTTGGTGAAGCTTGTTTGGTTTTTTTTCCTTTTAATGCACATTTTTATTAGGTTGCTGTCTTGTTTTGAGAGCTCTGCAGAGCCAGGGAGGGACACGTTCCACAGAACATTACTGGTGAATATTTCAGCCTGGCTTTTAGTAGCTCCATCTCTGACCATCCTGAGTCTCCGTGGCTTTAATTACTAACTGCAAAGAAATTGCTGCCTGGTCCTGTTAGTCTTTTCAGTGCCGTCGGGGTTCAGTTTGTGCAGCTCTCCTCTGGAAATTATTTATTCACTAACCAGCTGCTAATGGGGGGAGCACTTGGAGCAAATTACCTTACTGAGCTATTTCATGGGCATTAGCTATATTGTACTTAAACTCTCCACATTAATTTAGGCAATTTGCCTGTCAGAAGAAAAAGCTGAAGCAGAGGCTGGAGCTGCCAGAATTAGCCACAGGTTTGTCCCTGGCAGGAGGCTTTAGTGTTGCCTACCTGAGGAAAGAGATTTACAGTGGTCTGAGAGGCAGATGTGTTTTCCCTGGGGCAGATGTTGCTCTCACCACCGTGGCAGGTAGGAAAAGAAACTTCATCCTGGGGCTCCAGCTCCTGTCTAAACAGACAGGCACCTCCGAGCTCGTTTTCCCAGCTCACTCTGGATGGATTTGGCACCCTGCAGCCCTGGCTTGTCCCTGGTGCCAGCCAGCCTTTGCTAGTGCAGCCCCAGCACGGGCATCTCCTCCATTCAGCAGCAATTTGTGACCCTGCTGGTGACAATCCTAAAGCTGTTCGAGCCAGGGGCTGCACAGAACCATGTTCACAGAGGGCACTGCCTGAACTATCTCCATTTATTGCCTACAGACCTGGGAACATTTTGCAGCTACTGAAAGGTTTGGGGCTTTTGTCATAACTCATCCCCTCCTTATAGCTGATCAAGATAAATAGACCCTTTTAAGTACTAAGGACAATCTCAGTTTAGGGAACAAAATGCTTAAAGGTGCCCTTTGGCACAGGAGGCTCTAGGAAGTGTGTCAGGAAGAAAATGTGAGGGGATTTTTTCTGCATGCTTTTTACTTTCAGGCTCATTCCTGTGCTGGGAGACTTCTCTGGCTTCCTGAGGAGCGCAGCAAAGACGTACCCTTCCAGCAAGATCTGCTGAGCTCAAGAGAGAGGGATGTTTTGTATGGAATGTTTAAAACCACCAGCAGAAAAATGAATAGGCATGTGGGATAGAGCCTCTTGGCCAGGTAAAAGATGCTCAGCTGAACAGACAGGCCCTATAGTCCTGCAGCAAAACCAGTCACAAAACTTTATCTGGAAAATGGGGAATAGTGGTGACATGGCAGAACCTGCCACTGATGCTGAGCTGTTCAGCTGATGCAGATCAGGAGGAAAAAAAGTGGGAACAAAATTAGTCTATCAGCAGGTGCTGAGTAGTGCAGATGCAAAAGGGCATAACCCAAGGTACAAGGAATTGGGTGTAGAGCAGGAAGGTGCCCTGGCAGGCAGCATGGGCAGCTACCTGTCACCTTGTCCTCTGGTTCCTCACCTTGCTGAAGCCAGGCATCCGTGTGTGTGGAGCAGTCAGGTCAGATGTCTCTCTGCTTGCTCACCATGCCCTGGGGCTCAGGAAAGGGTACCCCCTCCAGCAGCTGCTCCATGGGGCAGGGCAGGAGAACCACAGGTGCAGAGCAGGCAGATGGGCTATGTGGCTGAACTGGTCTGTGCTTTTCCTGGCCATGTGTATCCCTGCAGGCTGTGTTTAGAACCCCAGCTCAGGCCTGAAAATGCCCTTAGTCTCCACACCATTAGCCCACTGCAGCTGGTGCAGAGGTTCTTTTCTGGGCAGAGCTGTGCTTGCCAGCTGTGGGTGCCTCCTTGTGTCACACTGACCCTGGTCCCTGCAGCATCAGTCATCAGCTGATCCTGCTGCCAAGAAAATCTTTTGTGGGGAAAATTCTGGAGCTTTCAAGTACTTTCTCTGGGAAAAAATGTCCAGGATTTCTTGTGATACATTGGTGAGTCCCCTGTCAGGGACCCCAATGGGTGCTGCAGATCTGGGGTTTAGGTCCAAGAGCAGCAGTGCTCTTCCCTGGGGATTGAAGCAGCCTTCAGGTTATTGACTAGGACGGTGTAATTGAGGAGAATTTGCAGCCTCCGCCCCTCTCCTCGGAGCAAACAAAATTTTGCAATTAAGTAGCATCTCTGCTCAGTGGTTTGGGACACTCTTGGTGCTGTAGAAAAAGCAGAGATACCCAGCAGCAATTTTTATCCAGTAATTGGAAAAGATGTCCTGGTGCTGTTAACCACTGCACACAGCAGAAGAGCAGTGCCTGGAGCCCAGCAGGGCTGGGGTGTATTCCAGTTAAGTAACAGAATGAACTCTAATGTCTATGCAGAAGGCAAGGGGATGCTAGTCTGTGCCAGTGCTCAAAGGAAAAGGCTGTCAACTCTTACCTATCAGCTTGACTCCCAAGTTGGGCAAAAGAATAGGAAAACTGGTGTAACATTCACCGTCTAGCAAATTTTCCAAATGAGAAAGTTTGGATGTGGAGCAGAAAGAAGCAAGCAGGGCTTTGGACATCCAACTTTTAAAAGATGATCTAGAAGAAAAATGGTGTATGGTAGAAGAGAAACTGGAGGCCAGCACTCTGTGCCCGTGCTGACACATCAGTGTTTCATATTTTCAAAGCAGCAGATGTTGTAAAAATAGGAAATAGAAGTAGTCAGCACTATTAAACCAAATGTAATGAACTATCCTATCATGAGTCATTTTGTAAACCTCAACAGTTTTTCAGCAGATCCCACTAAATTTCCTTTGCCAGTCATTGCTCTGGTGATTTTTTTCCTGGAAAGAACAAGGATATAAAATGCACAGAGTGTTTATCTCCTTCCCTCAGACCTGTGTAATAGGATGCATTGCTGGGTAATAATAATAGGGGAAGCATTTAAACAATGCTGGGCTGAGTAGGGAGTGCCAAGGCAGTCATACACTTGTCATAAAAACAGAGTAAAGGATTCTTCATAAATAAATGTGTCAGCTGACTTTGGGTAGGAGCATCAGGCTGGCTGAGCGGGTCCTGTAGCATCACCTGCAGAGCCTGCAGACTCTGTGGTCTCCAGGATGAAGTTACAGGTGTTTACAGTTCTGAAGCTCCTCCTGCCAGTGAGTTTCTGCAGCCTGTGCTCAGCCAAGCCTCCCTGCAAAGGGACCATATCACCCTGATTTTAAAGTGGAAAATTAAGCACAAGCTGAGAAACCCCTGACATGGAGCTAGGGGGAATTTCTAGACTTTGTGGACACCCTTTCAGCTTCAAGTTCAGATGTCTTAGACTAGAGAGGATGCAACACTGGCCTGGGAAACAGGTGTCCTGGGGTGATGTGGCTCTTTTTCCCTGTTTCATTTTCATATCCCTCTCTGGGAAGCAGTGCCCACCTTGCTGTGGTGGGAGGGTCCAGTTCAGCAGGTACCCAGAGCATCGCATGTGCTCTGTGAAGGACATGGTGCAGGGAGCTGGGGATGTGCATGTAAAAGCACCAGGTAAGGTGCACGTGAGTACCCAGAGTGGCACAAGAGGATTCAGGGTGTGCTTTGAGGAGATCTTCTGCAGTCAGAATTCCTCCTGGAGAAGCAGCAGCATTAAAAAGCAAAGTCTCCCTGCCCCCAGAGTCACATATGGGTCAGGACATGAGTTTGAAGTGCCACGGTGTTCAGCAGAGCAGGAATGCTGTGGGTGGAGATGAATTATATATAATGGTCTCGGCTACATTTATCCTTCTCAAAATAACTTTGCTCTTTGTGGATTAGTTGTCTGAAAACCATAATTGATACTCTCTGAGCCCTTTATAGTTACTTGTAGAATAGCAGCCTTCTGGTAATGCAAGAGCAGACACAGACCTGACCAAAGCTATATCAGTGCTGAGGGCAGCAGCAGGGAGTGGGCTGAAGGAGAGGACATTTGTGGCTGTCCTGCACCTGCCCAGGGAAGGCATTTGTCCCTCCTCAGTGCCTGAATGCTGCAGGGAGGGTGCTGGGATATTAGCAATGTCCTGGGGGTCCTGGCACCGCTGCCAGGGGTGCCCACCTCTGTGCTGCCCATCTCCTGGGCATGCACTGGGCTCTCGGTGTTCCTCCTGTCCACATTCAGTCTACTCTCAGATTTCAGATATCCAAATGCGTGCTAGTTCCTCCAAATTCCAGCTGTGGGGAGCACAGGTGAACCTGCAAAAATCAGAGAGTCCTGTTGCAGGAGGCCCCCTGGCAGTGCAGTGTGCTGCTGCTGTCTGGGTTTAGTTAACAGTCAAGTTCGTTTGTCTTGTTCTGATTTCCCCTCAGAGAACAGATGTCACAGTCTTTCACATACAGAAGATCAGACCATGCTATTTTTAACGAGGCCTTGTGAAAAAACATTATGGAAGAAGTTAAGAGTCATGTAAAACCAACAGAGGGTGAAGAGGCTCAGCTTGGCCGGGGAGGGGACAGGCTCTCTGGGACAGTACAAACAGACCTCTGTTAGGTGAGATAGTGTCTGTGCTGAAATGAGAGTTGATGCTGAAAACAATGAATTGGTGCATTCTGAGCTTTGTGGCACAGGGGTGGTTCATTGCTGAGGTTGCATACACAGCTTTGGCACTAGGGGCAGGCACAGTGGGTAACACCATGAGGGGATGCTGCCCCTCACTCCTCTTTGCTGCTCTGCTCAGGCACAGGGAGCTGTGCCAGGCTCCTGTTCTCAGGCTGCTGCTCAGCTCTGGTTGGTAAAGGGGTGCCCTGGGCTAAGAGCCATACCAAAGGCTGCTTTGCTTCCCACTGCCTGGTTATTGTGAGCATGCCCATTGCAGCAAGGCAGCAGCACCAGGGAGGATTAGGGCATTGGCAGCTTCTCTGCTGGGTTCTCACCATGCCTACCCTGAACTGTGCAGCTCAGCAGCCCTCACTTCACACACAGGGAAATGTCTGTGCGGGGAAACATCTCAAGCTCATCACAAATGGCAAAGCATGAAGTGGCTTTTCAGGGCTTGCCTCTGCATTTCCAGGCAGTCGGAGCTGGAAGAGGGAAAGCTCCCTTCTAATCCCAAAATTCCTTTGATGATGAGATAAAGGCAATTGAAAAGTTTTGTTGAACAACCTTCAAGATCAAATGATGATTTATTTAGAATGCACTTTGCGGAATTACATGGCATTACAGGCTCGGCAATTAGCTGGAAGCAAATATTCCCCCTCGTTTTCCCCAAGTGTGTCATTAAGATAGCATCTCACCAGATGAACATTATCATTGTCACTGCAAATATTGCTGAAGTTGAAACTATTTTCTTGTTTTGTTTGGGGGAAGGGGGGTGCTGGGAGGTTTTTTGGTGATTCATCATGGGGTTTTTTGTATATTTTCAAATATTGTTAATTCCATTTTATTGCTGCCTTGGACATAATCATACGATGGTTTCTTCTTTCAAACTGCCAGAACAAACAACTGTTGGAAATACTCTCATATTTCTACAACTAGAAGTGTCAGTCAGAGAAAATGCCCCTTTCAAGCGAATCTTCAACAGTTTATTTTCCAGATGAAAGAAGAACTAAAGCATTGTATCCAACACACATAACTTCTGTCTGCTGCTCCTCTCCAGTGTCTCCTACAACCCTCACAACAGCTCAAAGCCACCAGCAGCCTTGCCCAACAGTGCTACAAAACCTGTCTTGCTATTGCTTTCCCATCTCTGCAAGAAAAGGGGAGGGGGCAGATAGATGCTTCTTCATAGTTATGAATAAATATAAATCCTTGCCCTGCCATTTTGCTGCCTCACAGAATGTTAGGGGTTGGAAGGGACTTCTGGAGATCATTGAGTCCAAACCCCTGCCAGAGCAGGTTGCACAAGAACGTGTCCAGGCAGGTTTTGAAAGTCACCAGAGGAGACTCCACAACCTTCCTAGGCAGCCCGTTCCAATCCTCTGCCACCCTCACAGCAAAGAAGTTTCTCCTGATGTTGAGGTGGAATTTCCTAAGTTCTCATTTGTGTCTGTTGTTCCTTCTCCTGTCACCAGGCACCACTGAAAAGAGTCTGGCCCCATCCTCATGACCCCTGTGCTTTAGGTATTTATAAGCATTCATAAGGTCCCCCTCTCAGGCTTCTCCAGGCTGAACAGTCCCAGGGGTCTCAGCCTTTCCTCATAAGAGAGATGTTCCAGTCCCCTCATCATCTTTGTAGCCTCTGCTGGACTCTCTCCTGTAGCTCCCTGTCTCTCTTGAACTGGGGATCCCAGCACTAGAGACAGCACTCAAAAGGGCAGAGCAGAGAGAGAATTCCCTCTCTGGATCAGCCATGTGAAGAGCAGACACCTGGGATAAAGTCCCTAGCTAAGCCCAATCCTGAGCATGATGTTTTGGCTCTTCCTCTGGAGTGTGGCTCAGGGTGCTGTTGGGACAAAGCAGAAGGAAAACTGCCACCAGGGTTTGTGTTGGGCTTGTGTGCCAGGGTTTGGCTTTGCAGCCTGACTCCTGTGCCAAGCACGAGGTCTCCTGCTGCTGCCTGGGGTTGCTCTCCAGTGGTTCCTCTGCTTGTGCCAGTTTTCTCCTTGTTCAAACAAAGCAGATCATAGAAGAGTGGTGTTTTTAGGAAAGTGTCCCCCCAGCTTTTCAACCTATTGCCCATGGCTGGCATGGTGTGGGGAAGGCTGTGGGGCAGCATCCCACTGTAGGGCAGGGGAGTCACAGCTGTCCCTTGCCCCTTGTGAACGAGCAGTGGGTGTTTTACTGGTTTAGGAGAAAATTTGTTCTCAGCACTTTCATCTCATTCCCACATCTCCAGGGCCAGTGCTGAGCCTGTGTGATCTCTTCTGATCACGGCTGTTAAAACAGGGAGCTGGTAGTCTCCTGTTCCCCACGAGTATCCCGTGGGAAGGTCCATGATGCCCTCCTGGCCCGTAAGAGGCTCTTGCTGGGCTGCTGCAAACCCAGGCTTAGGATGGCCAGGGTGGTCCCCAGGCTTGGGGACCCTGCTCCTGGAGTTCTGCTCCCAAGGCTCTGCAGAGGAAGATGGAGGTATCACCCTCCAGAACCCCCACATCCTCCCCTTGCTTCAACCTCTCCTCTGGGAGCAGCACACCATGTCCCACAGAGTATACTGGACCAGCAAGGTTCCTTGCACAGTCACCTGGAAACTAATTTTCTAGCAATGTGAAATCTGTGTGCACATAGGAGCATCAACCCATCTGTGTCTGATGGGGAAGAAATACTTTCAGATAGGGCAAAGATCTTTGGTCACAGGCATTTGATAGAAATAAAGATTGAGGAGAGCTGTATGAACAGTGATAAATGTTTCACACGACAAGGGCAGTTCATCCCAGAGGCCCTGGCTATTTTTCTTCTTTCAGAACACTGTTAGGTGAAAATACCTGCCAACAATGTTGCCTTTAAAGCCTCAAGAGCTCCAGAGGAAAATAAGAACCTGCTGCTGGTTGTATTAAATCCAGTAAACAATTTCAGCCCTGAAGAAACACTTCCCAAGTGTGTTGCTTGGGAGGCTTTGCATCAGGAGTCTTTGGCTATAAATCAAAAAGCAGAATAAATCAAGATGTGATGCTTTGTTTTGCCTGTTCAGGTTAAACCCCCAAACACGAGCTGTTCCTTGCTCACAGGCTGTGCCATAGCTGCAGCTTCACTTCTTCGCCTTATATTCTGCATTAGGCTGAACATCAGCTGGGCTTTCTTCAGGGATTTATGTTCACAGCTTTGCGAACTTACGCCTCCAGAGGGAAAGATGATAGCAGGAAAGACAATATCTGCTGGCAGCTTTTGCACCTGCCTGGAGGAGGCATGAATTATCTCCAGTCGTTATCGGTCACACTTAAAATGCAAGAGGCTTCTTTCAAGCTGCGGTGGGACACAGGCTTTTTGCACATTAAATGTTAACAGGCAGTGTCAGCTTTCACAGTCATTTAAGGCTGGCGTCTCTTCCTGCCTTATTCTTACCTCCAAAGTGCACCGAAGAGCATCTTTCATCTCTTTAGGAGGCTTATCACTATTAGACATCGTAAGCAAAGGGCTTTAAACACTCTCACCGTCCTTCCTAGACCGACTTCATTCAGCACCTGGCGCCCAGGAGGGAGGTGCTGGCCACTGCTGAACACAGAGGCGAGCAGCAGCTCACTGTGTGGTTGTGGCCCTACTGTCTCAACACACCTTGGAGGAACTTTCTGGATCTTGTGGTCTTTGTTTTCCTTGAACGTGTGAGATGCAGAGGTGAGGTGAGTCGTAGATGGACATTTTGAAGGGTTGGGCTGTATTTTTTCCAAACCAGTGTCAATCCCTGGGATTTAAAAGGAAACCACCCTTCAGCAACAGGCAGTCCTGGCACTGGTGGCCCCTTCTCCCCAGGCAAGGCCCGAGGGCCCTATCACTTATCAGGCTGCCCTGACCTCCCTCTTCCACCCCAACCTCTGCACCGGGCCCTTCCTGGCAATTAGCAGCCATGGAGCTAATCAGCTCCTCCCGGGAGAGAACTGCCACAGCCAGGAAAATGGACCCTGCGCTTGGTCCGCTGCTGGGAAGCACCACAAGCTCCAGCCAAGTTGGCACTTGGCAGAGCAGGCTCATTCCCTGCTGGAGGGTGATGTCTCCAGTCCCTGGAGAGCAGCGACCACCAGGAGGAGGGTCCTCGTGTTTTGTGGCACAGTCTCTTTTCGGCAGGTCACACATCAGGACACGGGGATTGGGGCAGCTACGTAGCTTCTGAGAAGCGATAAGCAGCCAGGTGCAGGTCTTGCATAATGCCACAGCCTGATTTCCAGCACTGCTGAGTTCCTCTGTTGGGAACAGGAGCCATCAAAACTGGGCTGTGGGCCAGGCCATGCCCCGCTGCTCATGGAGTGCAAAGTTTTCCGCCCTTCGAGTTTCAATGTACACACAGCACTCTTCTGTCCCCCTGGAGTCTCCCACATCTTTGCACCTGTCAGTGCTGCTCTTGGCTCATGCTGGAGCAGGGATGAGCAGAGCCAGGACAGATCCCTCTGTCCCTGCTTTGCTGTCTCACAGGCTTTGTGGTATGGGCAAAGCAGTCGCTGTTGGCAGGGCAGAAACATCCCTGCCAGCCTCTGTGTCTCCCATGCTGCTGGTGGCCAGAACCATGAGCTGCCCAGAGTACTCTGAGAATATGCTGCCAAGGTGGCAAAAAAATTTGTCCTCGTGTTCCCTTGGCTGGCACATGGCTTCACCAGTTATGTCAGGATGGGGAGGAGTGACTGTGGCTCTTTGCCCAGTTGCCCCATGGCTCATGCCTGGGAGGTGCTGGCATGAGCCATTGGGGAGGTTTAGCCAGCTGAGGTGGGGGTTTGCCATCCAGGAGTGCCCAGCCACACTGGGCAGAGAGGCAGGGGATGCTGCAGGCTCACTGAACCCACAGAGCTTAGCTGGGAACTGGCCACCACTGGGAATCCCAGGGTGGTAGCCCAGGAACCGGTATCTGGGATGCCATGGCAGGCTCGTTGTGCCTTCATTAAAATCAGTGGGCATCACTCCACCAGTGCCAGACAGTTCGCTGCTGCCTGGCACTGCACATCCATGGCACATCTGCAAGCCGCCGGGAAGAGGCGGCTGGTGGCAAAGGGATGTTTAGGAGGAATGTGCCAAGGCCAGAGCAGAGGGAAAGGACCAGGAAAGGCAGCTGCCTGCTGGGAGGGATTACATGCAGCTCTGAGCGCAGAGTGGGGATTATGGGCAGCCCCGTCTGCCAGGCAGTGCTGATGTGGAGGACTGAGAGGAAGAGAGAAGCGTGAATTAAATTATTGCCAGGCAATTTATTTCTGGGCATTACCTCTGCTGGCAAGTGCCCTGGGCTGAGGGACTCTTGCTCCATTCCCACAGGCTGGGTGCAGGAGCCAGCACAGCCCTGCTCAGCTGTGGCCCAGTGTGTGATGACAGCAGCATGGAGCTGCCCTGCCTGCAGCCAGCTCCTTCCACATCACACCCAGGTACTTCAGAGTGATTTACAAGGAGCTGCCACATCTCCAGAGAGAGATACAACCTGACACGATGTTCCACCACGCTCCTTAGGGTGAGCTCTGAGTAATTGCTCCAATTACATGGCAAATTACAGAGAAACCAGTGTCCTCCATACGAGGACAGATTGGAGGATTCGTCTTTAACCGTGGCTCAGGTGTTGTGCTCTGCTGCCTCCAATTTGAAGAACATGTTCATTTCCCCTTGTGGGTCTCTAATCATGCTGCTTATCATCACCTTTTTAGCCACCTCTCTATTTCTAGCATGCATGCCAGAGAAGACAGTATATTAATCAGCCATGTTTTCTCTATTGCTTCTTGTCAGCAGCAAACTGTCTTCTGAAAAAGAGCAACTAGGTGTCTTCACCTGGGCTTGCCATGGGTGTCCATCAAAACCTGACAAGTGACAAGCCCATGGAGACCATGATTTATTGCTCCAGGTAAACAATGAAGGATGGGGCTCATCCAGTTAGGCAGAGGCCAGCTATAAATCCTGATCTCTCCCTGACTGTCTTTATGCCAATATTTATGAAGATCCATCAATAGCTTCTCCACCTGCCTGAAGCCTGGTGCAACCTGCCAAGCAGGGCTGACACAGCGGCCAGTTCATAAGCACAGATTTTATCCATAGTGGATCTGCAGGGCTGTGTCATGCTCCTTGCTCCATTTGAAACTTGTTCATCCCAGTTCAACCTAAGCTCAGATTGATGAGGGCAGTCATGCAGAGGGTCACTGTGGTGCAGGGATGGGGGGACCAGTATCTTTGGGACATCATCACTGTGAGCATCTGGTTGCACAATGGACACAACTGTTTCAGGGTGCCTGGGTGTTGGTGGCTACACCAACTTCAGCCTCAGTTGTGACCTTCAGCCACATGGCCTCCATCACCTGGTGCACAGAGCAACGTGTCCCCATCCATAAGGAAACCACTGCATCCCTGGCGGGACAATGACAGGCCAGAGTTCCTCAAGCTGCGGTGCCTGAATGTGTCTGAGTGGGACATCCCTTGAGAGCACGGGCTCTTCAAGCATCACAGGCTCCCTGAGGGGTAGAAATGGACCCACTCCTGATTTCTCCATAGCACCTTTGATGAAGACCCATCTCATGAAGAAGGACCTTGTGCAGCTTCAGAGACAAGCCAGCAGGACAGCCAGGTCAGAGGCACAGAGGCTGAGCCTACCCAAACCTCAGCTACAGCATTGCCAGGGATAGGGAACCCACTGCAGGCTTGGCCAGAGCATTTCAGGGACCAGCTAACCTCACTCATTTAAATCCACGCCTAATTTCCAACAGCAGCCTTCTTTGATTCTTGTCTGCCAAACAGAAGCACTGCCAAAGATTTAATCACATCAGAAAGAGCTTTAATAAGCTGGGATCAAGTTAGCCCTTTAACCTCTTTTTCTGGATTGTGTGGATGGCGTCCTGGGAATTTCTTTCCATGAAAGGTCCATCTTCCAATCCCTCCGTCACTCCTCAGCTTCCTCTTTGGGCTTTATCCAGCTTCTCTGCCTCCTCCCGAAATGTTGATCCTGCGCTGGGCATGGCTCTGCAGGGGGGCTGCAAACCCCTCCTGGGCAGCTGCCTTCTATCCCTTCCCTGCAGAGGCATCTTTGGGGGAGGGGAACCCCCTCAGTTGGGTGTCGGGTGCTGTGCCAACAGGTACGGCTTTTGCCAGCAGGTACAGCCTGCTCCAGGGCCGTGTCTGTGCCAGGATTGCTTCACCAGAGCTTGGCCATCTTCTGCCTGTGCCGAGAAACCAAGAATGTGTTAAACAACGGCGAGATGAGAACGAATCCCCGCTGGAGGCCCCTGGAAACAGCCGGCTGAGCAGCGGTGCTGTGTTTGCAGCAAGGCTCTGGGACATCTGGAGCGTCTGGATTCCCAATGCACTAGCTCCACGTGATTGCTCCACGCGGCTGGAAGCGCCAAACGCCTTACGCAAGCTTCTTACCTCAGCCCCGTCACGAGCGTGCCTGACGGGGGCAATCTCGAGAACAGAGACCTGCCAAGATCTCTTTTCCATCCAACGCTGCTAATTGACACTAATGACATTTCCCTGCTTCCAACCTTTGTCCATCAAGCCTGGCCGTGGCCACTTCACCCCTCAGCACAGGACTGATGTCAGCTGGGCAGGCCTGGGACATCCTGTTTACTTGGTGGAGGTGCGGGCAGCTCTCCAGTGCTGGGACCCAGGGGGAAGTCCCAGGGACCCACAGGTGCTAATGAGCTCCTTGCCCGGCTCCTTTGGGCTCACCGATGTGTCAGACCCGCTGATGTGAAAATCTACCCCCAGTAGCTATTGTTCAACATCTTTCTGAAGCCCTCGTAGGATGGGAAGTGTTTTATAATGATTGTATTTTATTTTATAACATGCTGCGTTGTTTAGCTTTTGCCTTGCTGAATGGAAATATTTATCAAAATGGAAATATTTATCAAAAGCCTCTCTTTTTCTGGGTTGCTGACTACATGATTTGTCTCCCTCTGCCTTTTTGGGTCAAGCAGAGATTCTTCCTTTTGCTCACTGCTTCTTTCACCTATCTCATGGGCTCCATGTATGTGCAGTTTGTCATAACTTTATGCTTTTTATTCTGGTCTCTGTTTTTGCAGCTGCCTTCATCTCTTGGAAAAGCTTGGGATGTGTAGACCAGCACCTTCTTCCAGTCACAGCTCTAGGGAGCTGGCCAGTGAGCAGCTGTCAGCCACGGCTCTAGGGTTTCTACTTCCATATTCTCTTCCTGGTCTGTCATTTCCAGATTTCACAACACGAGGCTTCCCAACCCGCTGACTGCTCTGCTGGCCACTGTCCTGCTCCCCATCCCCTCCCTGTGAGCACCATGTGAGTGCTGCTCCCCTTGGGCTCCCCAGCCATCACACCAAGGCAGTGCCTGGCAGAGCAGAGGTGGAGGTGGGTGGTTGGGCAGGTTCCTCCTGGGTGGGTGTGATGACTGCCTTTCATCCCCAGGAGAGGCAGATAAGCCTTTTGTGCTACCCCACATGCTCTTAAGAGCCCAGGAGCCAACACCCAAAACCCACCAGCATGCAAAGCATAGGGAGGGGGCTCTCTGTGAGTGGGAACATGGACACCTTGTGAGGTGATGTGCCAAAGGAGCAGTCACACCAGGGTGTGGGGTGAGTGGCTCCTTCCTGCTGTGCCTCTGCATGCACCCCTCCCTGGTCAGCACAACTTCTGAATTGCTAAGACTAAGTAAGAGAAAACTCATTTTCGTTCCAGTAGCAATAAGAAAATACCAAGAAACCTGCTGTCAAAGGTGCATTGTCACAGCCTGAAAGGCAGAGACCTCAGAATGGGCTTGAACTCGGACCTGTTCCAGCTCCCTCCTGCCCCAAAAGAGCACGGCCAGAGCAGGGGAGCTATGGCACAGGAGGAGTGGTCATCTCCCCCACGTGGCATCTAGAAAGGTCCCTACCCCCACTGCAGGGAGCAGGTGCCATAACATGAAAGTCTGTAACCCTGGTTTGCTTGGTGCACACGTGTGTACAGCCATGGCTGAGGCTGCAGGGTGAGCAGCATCTACTATTGCCATGCTGGCCTCCCCTGGGTATTACCCTTCCCTGGGAACTCTTGACCTTGTGTGTGCACCAGTCACCACAGCAGGCAGATCAAGGGAAGGTACAGGTAGCAATTAATTTATTCTCTACAAATGATCACACTGCACACTTGCTTTTTAATTGTATGCTGTGTGGCTGTCACATATTTGTGCTGTGGATCACCACAGAGCTGTGTGGCAGCTGGTTGTGGTGGTTGGGGAATGGGATCTCTCTAAACCCCAGGCTGCATCCTTCTCCAGCCCCTTGCTTCTGCCTTGGCCACCTTCACCCCAAGAAACACATGGGTTGCTCTACATCCCAAATCCCTCTTTCGACCTCCCCATGCAGAGCCTTGTGCACGAGCAGAACCTGGTGCAACCCACAGGCTGCCCTTCCACAGAGTGGGGAACAAACTGTGTGGTGGCCCCCAGGCTGTGCATCCAGCATCACTTGTTTTCCAGCCTGCTCCCCACGCCCTGGAAAGGCTCCTCACCCCTTCCAGCCCCAAGGCACTTCCCACCAGGCCCTGTGAATGAACTCGTGTGCCTGGTTCTCTGTCACCTCACTGGGCTTGTGCAGGGACTGACTCAGAAGGCAGCAGAAGGAAATAGGAAGATGCCCAGGGAAGGGCAGCATCCTGGAGCACAGGGCGCTGCTCCCCAGCCACTGCCGCACCCTAGGAAGCTGTGGTGATAGATACCTATAGATATGAGCAGGACAGAAATGTCAACAGAAGTATGATGGCAGACTGATTTAGCTGATGCAGGTGCTGCTCGTAGTTGCCCATCAGCAGGAAGGGCTCTATCAGCTGCGGAAGATTAGCAACTCTCCAGCACCCAATCCCACAGCACACCCCTGCATTGCTCTTGTTTGCTTTTTTTTGTTTGCTCTCCAGTGGCTTCATGCACCCAGCTGTTCCTGGTCAGGCTATTTAGGTGATGCAGGCAGCTCCACCTGCTCTTCTAGTTATGGAGGAGGGCTGCCTGTTCCTTATGCTCCAGACCAGTCAGTTCCCCAGCTCCTGGTAAGCCTGTCTTTGTTCTGTCTCACTGTAGGAAAGCTGCTAGTGATTTTGAGGTGGCTTCTGTTGAGTGTCATGTTTTATCCCTGAGTT
The DNA here is from genome assembly GCA_025447755.1 of Corythornis vintsioides. Taxonomy (NCBI): domain Eukaryota; kingdom Metazoa; phylum Chordata; class Aves; order Coraciiformes; family Alcedinidae; genus Corythornis; species Corythornis vintsioides. The sequence continues at coordinate 28,507 of JAOEGS010005531.1, forward strand.
GGCTTTTGTTGTCATGTTTTATCCCTGAGTTGGCTTTTGTTGAGTGTCATGTTTTATCCTTGAGTTGGCATTTGCTGAGTGTCATGTTTTATCCCTGTTTGGCCTCCCCTTGCAGTGTTGGAGGACTCAGTTCCCCTTCCTGTGGTCTGTGTCCACCAGCAGTACCTGGACAGTCCTGCCCCTCATACCATTTACTATGAGTGCCTGTTCTGCTGGTTGAACAGCTCTGCCCCATCTGTTTTGTCAGGAGGATGATGTGGGGTTCGATCAGGTCACTAGAGAAGTGACTGTAGGGGATGAAGGGAGGGGTCTCTGTTCTCCGAAGTCTCCAAAACTCACATGTCTTGCTCCAGTGTTTGTGAGAGTCTTGCCAAGAGCAGGAGGTTGGACCAGAAACCTACAGAGGTCCTCTCTAATCTGTATTTTAGTCTTTTCGGAGTCCTTTGTCCAGCAACAGGACATTTAATCATCAGTGGTCTTGCCATCACAGGGGAGCCCAATTTCTTTATATCATCTCTGGTCCCAGGGTCATGTCCTCAGCTGTTGCTTCCCTGTACCAAGACTGTCATTCCTCACAGCACCTGGGCCCTTAGGTCCCAGCCTGACCTCCAGTTCATGGTTTCAAGGTGTATTTAATAGGGGCTGTGGCTGTTCCCTGGGTGATTCAGATCACTGGCACTAACAGCATGTGCTCCTTGCTGCTTATGGCACCATCAGTCTGTGTCATTTGCTTGTCTTACCAGGAAAGATTTTTCTAGTCATTTAGTTAATTGGTTAAAGTACTGAATTATGCAACACCAGGAGCTGATCCCCTAGGAGCTGCTCATAACAGCCAAATGGCAGCTCTAATTCTCTCTTGCACTTCAAACTTGGTCAGAGCATCTGTTTGCACGCAATGTTTTTTTGCTCAGAATGTCAGGTGGCATTAAAAACCTTGAGGAAACTGGGTGCTTGGCAGGCAGGGCTGTAGTCTTCTCCAAAGACAAAACAAAACAGGACAGCAGCTCTGTTTTGCAAATCCCTATCAAGAACCATGCTGCTGGATCTCTAAGGTGCTTAACTAAGTATGTCTGGTTACTATCTTGTACCTTGTTGCCTTGGGTGTTTGTGAGGGGGAACTGGTGGCACTGGGGTGTTCCTTGCTTTGTCCCTCTCTGAGCTGAGGCCTCAGGCTCTACGTGGTATTGGGTTTGGAGCTGTTGTTCCTGCAACTCATGGGTACCTCACTGCATGAGCTCCTCTGATGCACAGTTTGACACAGAAAAAATCAGTGGTAATTAATTAAAAATATTAATGGGCAAGGCAAGTTCTCCCTGGGGACACCAAGGACCATTTGCAGTTTGTCCTCAGTTGCTGGTGGTGCCTTGCTGTGCAGCCCTGCCTCATGAGGAGGTCTGGGGACAGGCAGTGGTTACAAGGGTCTTGCCGATGGTGTGTGGACACCAGGGCTACTGCTGTGGTGTTGGGAGAAATGGCACAAGCAGTGGTCAGCAGCACAGAGCCTCTGCTCTTGCCTGGGTGCAGCTGGGCATCCTCTCCCAGAGGGGTAGATCTAGTAGCTGGACATGAAGGCTGGAGGCTTCAGGGCTGGGGCAGCGTTGTCATTCCTGGTGCTGATAGACTCATTTCGAGGTTAAACAGCTGAGTGGGTTGATGGAAGAAGTGCTGCTGAGCCTGAAAATCTCATCACCTCGTGGGTTGGGGAAGAAGCAGAGACTCCTGCTGCCCCGGCACGGGGGAGGACTCGGGCTGGAGCCGGCCAGCCTCCTGCTGGCGAGATAAACCAAGCCCCTGGATCCCAGTGATATCCCACGTGCCAAATACAGAGAACTGCAGCTGGGACTGTGCTGCCTGCGCTGGGAGCTCAGGGCAAGGCTCCAGGCCCGGGCTGAGCCAAGATCAGGCAGTCCGTGTCCCGGGACAGCCTGAGCCCGTCCTCCCAGCCAGTGGAGGAGGTGGAAACACGGCCCCGTGCAGCTCGTCTGGTGGGAGCTGTGGAGGCACCACAGGGCTGCTGGCATCGAGGCCCTGCTGGTGCTAACGCCTGCTGGGAAATGAGCCCTCGACGGAATTCCTGCTGCTCCACACAGATGTGTTCTGGCTGGTCAGCCTGCTTGTGTCTCTGCTGGGAGGATGCCAGTCCAGCAAATGCTACCTTGCTGGGCCCTGGAGGCGTCCCTTGGTCATGGGCACCATGGGTGGAGCAGGAAGCGACTGCGGGGATTCTACCCGTTTGTGGCTGCCCCTCTCTTCATGTCCTTGGCTGACACTTAAGGAAGCATTGGCAAAGCAGCAGGATGTTTTGGGAAGACACTGCTGGTGTACTGATGTCCTTTATGGTGCCCTGAGTGTGTCAGTCTGGCAGGGTGCCAGAGAGAACTGTGTAAGGTCTGGCATGTGCACAGTGAGGAGCAGGGGATGCCATCTCTGCACTCCTGTGCCAGACCAAGGTCTGCTCTGAACTTAGACCTTGGTCTCTTTGCAGCTTATTTTGCTTGTCTGTTATGGGATAGGGTCTCTTGGACTCTGTTCTGAACTCCCAAAGCCTTTCCCAAAGCAGTGGCCATTTGTAGGGCTGCGGCAGAAGTCCTCCCAAAATTAATCCTCCAAACAAGAAAATCCCTTGCAAGCACTTGAAGCTCCCAGGGAGGAGAGACAAAAACACCCAGAGGAATCATCTGCACAAGGACTGCCCCAGTCTTGATGTAACATGATAAATTATGTAACACAACGTCACAATTATGCATTTCTGAAAGAGAAGTAGGGCAGTGAGCTGCCAGAGATGGCTCTGCTCTCTGGGTGAGCAACACCCACAGGCTGCTGCTGAATGAGCTGTAATCTGGTGGGGTCACCTCCCTCTCCATCCTTAATGCCACAGTTCACTGAGGAATTGGTGGGAGCTTTCAAGACCCACTTTTTTTTTTTTTTCCACTGTGTGGTGGGGACAGGACTGTAACAAAGGGACTAAACTGGTAGTTTCTGCAGCCAGCTGCAGTCTGCCTTGCACAATGCTTGCACAGCCCCTTGGCAGCCCTTGGTGAATCGTTTAACCAGAGACCTGTGCTGGGTCAGGTCGGAGCTGGATCCTCAGACCATCACAGTTGCAGAGCCTCTCTCCTCAGTTCCTGTAACAATACACTGAGCTCGTTTCATCTTCCTCACTGCACGGGGGGGAAAGTAAATCCATCGTGATCTTTGTAGAGCTTGTCAGAAGTGGGCAAGAAGATGCAGAGACTGAACTGAGTCGACTGGCTTGGGCAATTTGGAACCTGCAGGAAGAGTCAGCAGCAGCCTGTGTTTCATCTCAGCTTCCTCTGCCCCAAATGCAGATGGGAAAAACAGGAGGGGAAGAGAGGAGAGACAAAGTGAGAGACAGGAAGAGTGAGATCTGGTACAATGCTAACAGAGCTGTTGGAGCAAACTAGGTAATTTAGAGCACAACAGTGCTTTGGAGTAATGCAGAAGCAGGGAGATTATTTTCTGGATTTGCTGTTCTGATTGTTTTGATCGGAGGGACTGGAGTGAAAGTAAATAATTCAAGTATTTATTTTTCTTCCTCTAAGGGTAAGGAATTATCTGTCTGGCAAGTGCTGGCTCTGGTGGTCAGCTGGCAGGGAGGCCGTGCTCCTGTGGATGGGTGCCAGGGTGTGAGTGGCTGTAGAGGTGCCAGGTAGCTGTGTGAAGGTGTCTGGAAGTGAGTGAAGCCCAGGGCATGCTGCAGGTGCCTGCTTTTCCTGCAGACAGTGGTGTGACCCCAGGGATGTGCTCTGGGATGGGCTTCTGGATTATGGACCACAGAAAGTACATTGCACAAGTGAGGTAACTGAGATTAAAAGAAACCAGTGCTGGCACTGGGAGAAACTGGGGAACTGAATTTCCACTTATTCCCAAGAGCAGAGACAATCTCTTTCCCAGAAGCTCTGGCCTCTGCTTTTCTTTTGGGCCCAGCCAGACCATTTGCATCCAGGCCACTGTCCTTGGGAGCTGCACTCTGGGTCATGGGGCCAGAGGAGAATGGCTGAACACAGTGTGCACACCCCACAATCCTCACATCACACACCTCCCCCGTGGCACTCTGTGTGCCTGGAGAAGAGGAAATCCTGCCAGAGCTCACTGGACACAGAGAGGAGTGACCCAGACCCCAGCAGACATGACCTGTTCCTGTCCCGCCGAGCACGTGAACACTGGTGTGATGCTGGTGGCAAAGCAGAGACACTCATGTCCTGGGGATGCCTGATCAAGTCCAGAGAGCTCTTGGTCAGGGTGGAAGGGCCTGAGCGGTGCTGCTGCTCTGACTCTTCCAAAGGCTATGGGAGCCTTGCAGGTAAAGCAGGGAGGGCTGTGGCAGCTCCAGTGTAGCAGTGCAGCAGGAGCAGCCAGCTGCTTCCCAAAGCAACCTTTGCAGGGTGAAGCAGCAGCAGCAGAGGGTTTGAGGACTTTGGCAATTGAGTTCAAAAAGAAGCCTGGATCTTGCCCTTCTTTTATGGGAAGGAAGGCATGTGATGACAGGTCTCCAGAGCTTTTATTTTGAAGCCAAATGCTGAGAGAGCATGAAGACAGCAGAAGCATTTTCCTTCAGGCCATACAAATCAAATAAATGGAGACAGCCCGATTCCGTGCCACAGTCCCCAGGAGCTGCACTCCTGTCGGTGGTGGGAGGTGCTGGGCACTGGGTGCCAGCAGCCCTTCTGCCCCAGACATTTCCTACCTGCTTGGGTCTGTATCCTCGCCGTGGGGTTTATCTAGAGCACTTTGTGCTGGAGTTTTTGCAGTGGGGTTGTTCTGCCTCCTTGTTAAAGATGGGCGTGTGAAGCTGTCAGTAGTGTTTAATTATACTACACAGAATAAGCTCCAGAAGAGGCTGGTTTAAATGACTCTCCAGTGTGCAAAGCTGAGTGGTGTTCTTATGGGAGTCGATGTGTTTTGTTTTCTGTATTCTCCTTGTGGGAGGAGGACTAGGATTAAAACAGGGCACTGCCTCTCTTCCCACCCCCACAGTCCAGTCTGCTTCCCCATACAAGAGAGGAGCTGCAAAGAAGGGACCTGCTCTCCTAGGCTGCATGTTACAAGGTGCAAGATTGGGGAGTAAAGCCCAAAAGATGATGCTGGAACACCACAGCTGCCCCAGGCAATCTGTGGGCACCCCTGAGTGGAGATGGGGTGCAAGGGACAGGTGCCAGGTGTGACCCAAGGAAGCTGCTGAGAGCCCAGCAAGCAATGGCTGGGATCATGTGCACCAGTGTGGGGAGAGCTCTGTGTGCTGGCCCCGTCGTGGCAGGGGGGTTGTAGCTGCTCCTGTTCTCCCGTGGATCATGCAGAAGGGTCTCTGGGAGCAGGGGGTTATGCCTTGGGAGCAAAGGAATGCTGGGTGCAGTTAACTTGCCTTTGCTGTATTAATAATCCCGAATGCACATTGAATTGTAAGCAACACTGAAGGCAAGAAATGAACTAGTGGATTTTGTAGCAGCTCTAGAGCTCTTATCTTCTCATTAATGGGGTTTTACAGCTGTCATAAGTGAGCCATCTCCCTGGAAATAAAACATTTTCTTTACAAACAACCCTTTAAGTGTTGCAGGCTATTTAATGGATGAGGCTTGTTTCTAATTAAAGGAATCATTCCCGTAGTTTGTGGCCAGACTGCCTGTCACAGCTACAAGCTGGAGCAGTCCAGTGGAGGCTGACAGATCTTTTGCAGTCATGCTGAGAGGGTCTGGAGCTCCCCTCCCTCTCACGCTGGTTTGGAGTAGCTCACCCTGCTCTTTTCCCCATTTCCCAGAAGGTGGTGTGCAGCACGAAGGTGCTGCCTTCCTCATCCCTCTGGCCAGGCCAGGAGTTGTTGCTTTGTTTATCTAGATCACAAACTGTGCCGGGAAGAAGCTTTTATTTAAAGCCCCTGGAAATAAGTGAGATGAAGCAAGGCTCCGTGGCATTGGCATAACACCAGGGAGAAATCCATTTAATCTCACCGTGATGAGTACTGCAGCTCCCCATTTGATTTACAGGGCTGCTGCAATGTAGACTTGGAAACAACCAGCAGGACTGCTCCCCACCCTGACCACCTGCTGGCACAGTTTCTGGAGCTTCTGCCAGAAGCTGTAAACCATCTTCTGGCCCTGATGGCTTTCCTGGAAGGGTCTATCTGCTGTTGGCCTCTTCTCTGCCTCATGAAGGGGTGAGGATGTGGCTGTGACCATGATATGCTGCCTGTGGTCTGGGGTGACCCCTGCCCAAGCTGGAGTCCTACGAGCTCCCCTCAGCACCTTGGGACTAAGAGACATGGATTTGTTTATGAACCACTCACTTCCTTAATATATCTCCCTTCACACTTGGATTGTGTCCAGGCAAAGGCTTATCTTCCTTCCCACTGGAAGCTGTGCAGGATCATGCTGGCTGCTGTCTGAGGAACTGCTCTCCATTTCAAAAGAAATCAAGCCAGCTTTGTTTCCAAGCCTCTATTAATCAACTTTTGCAACTCTTCTTGTCTCCTAGCAGTAGGCTCTGCTTGGCCTTTTGAGCTGGAGGATATGGGAACCTTGGCTGGGATTAGCTTTGGTCTAGCCCCGTTCTTTAAGATCCCTCCTCCTGAGCCTGGTTCTCTGCAGAAACCCCTGCTAGGCAGGATAGGTGGCACTAGTCTGGGTAGTTTGTTGATGGTAGGAGTGGGCACCAGCCACTTGTTCTGCTTGGAATATGCTTCTAGGTTAGAAGGGTTCCCATGTACGTGACTTTGACAAATGAAATTGTCATCAGAAGACTTGGGATGTCTCCAAATCATTTCCAGTGTGAGTTTAAAGGCTGCAGTCAATCCTCTGTACCTGGCTACTGATCACAACTTCTGTGCCTCGCTGTGGGGGTGATCTGCTCCCATGTGGAGTTTGGGAAAGGCTTTTAAAAAATGAGTGGCCATCCATCCCTTGTTAGGCTTGTCCTCTGCAGCTGCCAGTGCTCACAGCAGGAGCCTGTGTGGTGCCTTTGCTTGGATTCTGCAGATGCATCTGTGCCAGGAGTGCTCCAGACTTAGAAAAGTCACTGGTCCTCCCCCTGGAGCTGATGCACCAGAAAGGCTGATGTGGCTGTGAGAAACTGATGTTAATTACTGAAGGCACTTGTGTCTCAGCTGTACCTTGGGGAGATGACACCTCAGCTTCCACAGGCTTGTTGGCTACACAAGAGCCCCTGTTCTGTCCCATCCTGTAGAAACATCTGCAATGCTCCTGCTCTTTCTGAGAAATAGCCTCTCACTCTGCACAGCCCTGTGGCTCTGCTCCTTGAAACCCCTTCCCTCACGCTGACAGATGTCCTGACCTGCTCCTGCCTGTGACAGCAGCATTGTTGGTCTCCTTGAGATTATCTTCAGCAGCCTGCATGCTGCTGGCATCCACAAGCTGCTTCATGCATGAGCTGCCACCCTGCAGTAGAGCATGTACCTGCATAAATCCACCTTGTGCCCATGTCCTTAGTGCTGTGAGTAGTCCCAAAGGTGTTAGAGTGAGGGAGGATCTAGGAAAAGGTAACTAAAATGAGTCTCTCCTAAGAGCTACAGTCTTGGCACACTATGTACCATGGAGCTGACAGTGCAGGTGTCCTTCAAAAGGGCCTAGCTCTGGATATGAAGAGTTAACTCAGGTTGACATCCAAGTCCTGCTGTGATTTGTCAGCCTGGACACATGTAGCCTATGGAGAAAAACAGGCAGGGTAATTTCCGGATTTAAATTAATTTCAGAGACCACCACAGGAAGGAGCTTGGGTTGTGTCCAAAGGGTAACCAGGCCATGGAAAAACACCAGGCAGAAAAGGGGGTTGAGGGAGCTGGGACTCGAATTTTCCCCTTTGCCACTACAGAGGTGATAGCCACCATTACATTTTCCAGTTACAAGTCCAGCTTAAGGAATTTAGGACACTTTAAAGATCAGATTATTGAAGAATCTGCTCCTTCAAAGGGGCAGTATGCCTGGGAGGCTGAGACTTTCCCAGCTGGCATTTCATTTTGTTTACTGAATCTCTTATTGTACCTGTGTCCTGAGTATAAATCAGAAAATCTCTGTGCTGCTGCTTGCCTTGTCCATAGACAGGACACAGCTCTCAGGAAAGGCTTTGTTCAAGTCACCTCTGTGTTCCTGCAGCAGTGCCAGGGATCAGTCTAGCCCATTCCTTCTCTCCATGGCATGCCACAGGTACATAGGATTTTGACTTTCTGCTTCTCCTCATCTATTGTCTCCTGTGGCCCTGCTTTTTCCAGGTGTTGCTGCTAAGGCAATTCTCAATCCCTGTAGGCTCCTCCTGCCACATCTCCCCTTGTGCTCCTTTTGGGAGAGAATGGTTCTGCTCTGTGGAGATGAGCTGAATGTGGGACTTACGTATTTTTCATAGGCAGATTATTTCCCAAAGCAGCACAAAGGCTTGGAGAAGCATCCTGGGAGCACTGGAAGCAGATGTGCTGCTGTGGGAAAGGAACTGGTGTGTTGCAGTGGTCCATGATGTGCTCAGCTCCCATCCAGAGCTTGTCCAACACTGTCTGCCCTTCCTTAGCCTCTCAGTGCCTCATTGCAGTTGTCACTTGCTTATGTGGAGGTTGCATTCCCAGGGGATCTTTGCCATCTGCAGAGGACACTGTGGGCAAAAGGATCTTGGTTGTTGTCTATTACTAGGGCTGAATGCGAGACAGGCAGCCAACGTTGCTGCCCACTGCAGGCTCTAAAGGCAAGATATCACCTGGGTCAAGAAGTCTCAGGACTGATGTCTGGTGGCACAACCTGGCACATACCATTAACCTTAACCTTTTCTTACACCTTCTTTAGAAGTCTGCTGTGTGCCAAAGCTGGAGCTGGGATGCTGGGTGAGATCCTGAGCAAGGTGGTGATCCATACCCTTGCTGTGACCCAGAGCAACTGCTCCTCTGTTAAGTCATTTCATTATAGCATTTATTATTTTTTAATAGAAATTCCAAGGATCCCAGACAGAAGGGCCTTGGAAGGCTGGTGACTGCAGTGAAGCAAGGTCTTGTGGTGCATGCTTGTCAGTTTGTGTCCTTGTCACCCTGGCACAAACATGGTGACAGAGCAGGGATGGGATATAAATGATAGCTCAGGAGGGCAAGATATTCCTGAAAGATGGGAGGTAGTCAGAACTTAGGAGAAATGAAGGTGAACCAAGTCACAGGGACCAGAGGGCTGGAGTTGTGAATGTGATAGTCCATGTCCTGGGGACTTGGGTGATATTTCTGTACAGAGAAAAAAAAAAGAAACCAAACCAACAAGAAACAAATCTGGCAAAGCACAGAGTATCAAGACATAAAGGCATGTTCCATTTATTTTTATCCTAGGGACCAGAACTTCCCCAGCAGCAAAGCTTCTCAGGCATTAACAGTCAGTTGAATAGAAAGGCTTTTTGCAAGTGCTGTCGGGCACCAGTGCGGGCTGGATTGCAGAGACAGAAACAGTATCTGCAGAAAATGCAAGCTGTAAGAAAAGTGCTAATTGCCCAGTAGTGAGTGAATTTATCATCCTGCTTGAAATGCAGGAGTTAATGGAATGAAAGCCTTGTAGACAGAAGGGAGGTAGTTATTTCAGTCTATCATCAACCTTAATTCAAAATTCTCATTCCAAGGATGCCTGAGTGAACACTTGTGCTACATTAAAAGCTGAGTAAGCCTGACTTTTTTTTTTTCCTTTTTAAATTCTCTGGCTATTTTGCTGTCTCTCATGAGGTAATTGCATGGTTATAGTGTCATAATCAATTCTTTTTGTAGGTCTCAAAGTTTTGTATGAAATTTAGCACTGTGGTAGTGGATTTGATTTGCTGGTCTGGGCTTAGATTTTGTTTAAAGAAAGTGAAATACACTTAATCCTTCAATACAAAAGGTACCTTGGCCTTGAGGAACTGTGGCTCTGAGTATCTGCACTGCTGGGGTCCCAAAACTGTGACTGAGTTAGGGAGCAGAGTCACAGGGAATCATAATGGTTAGAAAGGACCTCTAGGATCAAGTCCAACTTTCATCCTAACATCTCTCTAACCACTGAGGAAGATGAGGAGGAACACGGGGTGTTGCAAGCCATATGCTGCAGTCCCCTTGCTCCTATTCCAGCAGTGGAAATCAAGAGAAGTGGCACTTTTTTTTTTTTAGGATGGGATCTGCAGATGTGTCCCCATCCACAGGGTCTGAGTCCTGGCAGCAGCAGACCATGGCTCAGCATCCTGAGCGTGCTGCTGCAGGTTTCTGCTGGAAGGGCCTGAGCCCGTCTGGCAGTGCAGGACCGAGCTGGGACATGCAAGGGTTTGTCCTGCATGCAAAACAGAGCTACATTTGCAAAGTGGGGAAATGGATGTTTATAGGCTCTCCCACCAAGTCCATATTCATGAGTGTGCTTTTCATGTCGGCAGCACCGCCTCAGTCTCCCTATTTCTTCCCAAGTCAATGTCTGCTTTCATATGGAAATCCTCCCCTCCCCCAAAGACGTTTTCACCCATGCCGAGTTCCCGGGGCTGGAGCAGAGCTTTCTCAGAGGTCTGGGCCCCTAGCTGGAAGAAGCAACCGTCCTCTGGCGACCTGGGAAGTTTGAAGTGGCCGTCTGAATGCTGGGAACTTCATGTGCTGATCCACATCAAAGTGCTTGACTGACTTTTCCACTTTCTTTATGGCTCCACATCGAGATAAAACCTATGAAAGACCTGGCAGTAGATTCTCATGCCTGTCACAGGGCTAGAAGGGGTGATCTGTCACATGTCAGATCTTCTTCCTGCAGAGCTGGGGATGTGGCTGCCAGGGTACTTCCAGGCTGAACTTCAGAGGGACCAGTGCATTACTGGTCACAACTGGTAGCCGTGCCATCCAGCAAAAGCTGGGAACATCACAAGAGGTGTTTTACGGGGTCACTTTAGACTGGCTGCAGAAGTGCACTGGGTGGGATGCTATGGAAGGCAGGTGGCTTTGGCTGGAGAGGACTCTGAAAAGGGTGAATGCAGGTGTCAGATCACTTGACTGGGTGTCTCGTGGTGAAATAGAACGTTAATTTGCTTTGACTTTGCAACGCCCGTGTGCTTCAGGCTGTGTGTATCCCTGCAAGCTGAAGGTTGATGCCATAGGAATAAATATTCCTAAAAGTCAAGCAGGAGCCTGAAAGCAAGCCCTGCTCCAAGGCACGCAGCTCCAGGAAGGGACACAGTGTTCCTGCCCCGTGGGATTTTGTCTGTAAATGCTGTGCTGGCAGCACTGGCTGAGTTAAGGGAGCCTGGGGAGGGGAGTAACTGTAAGTGCAGGGCTGCAGCTCGGCTGGTGAGCATCCTGCACCCAGGGCCTTCTCTAGGGCAGATGTGTGGCCTGAAATGGAGAGCTTGGTTAGTTCCCACACCAAAAATAAACATGTAGGAACATAAGATCTGGGAGAGAGACAGGCAGCAAAGCTTTTCTCATGGTACCTCAGAGGAAAGAAGAGCAGGTACCTGCAATAACTTGCAGTATTAAGCTTAAGGGCAGCTTCAACATCTTGGAAGCAAGTGAAGTAATTTGTGGTATCCTGCAAATACAGTTCTTTGCAGCCACAAGGAACAAGTCATTAGTGACACTGAGAAACCACTTGAGGAAAATCTGTGTGGATTGATCTGCTGTTGTGGATGAGATATATTCTGTTGTCTCTTTGCAAAAGAACATGTTTATGACAGACTCCTGTTTAGTGTGTATTAAAGATCCCACTGAAACCTCCAGATTTATTTATGAGAACACTCCTGGGACACCAACTGCACTCTGAAATTTCATTCAGGCTTTTCAGTGGGTAGAGCTTGAATTAAGCATGTAACTGCCCACAGAAAACCATTCATTTTATTGCTCTCCTGATGAGTGGGAGCAGAAGCCATAGCTTGGGTTTGGAGGGCTGCATATCAAATCCTCCACCAGTGTCTAGACAGAAAATAAATATAGTGCTGGAAGGGATAGGCAGCCTGACCCTTTGCCATGTGGATGTGGTCTGAGGAGGATGGTGACAACAGAGGAACAGGCTTGGGGGAGAAATACAACTGGGAATGCAGGGGCTTGATGGACCTGGAGGGCTGCAGTGCTGGGGCAGAGAGTGACAGCACAAGGATGACTTTGTGCTGGGGACTTCCCTCTGGCCCAGCTGTGGCACTGTGAGGGCTTAAAGCAGTTTAAACATTTACCTGCCTTAAGCTTTTAAGACCTCTTTAGTGGCTCAAGTGCTCATCTGCATGAAGAGCTTAGGGTGTCCTAAGCAGCCTTACATCCTTTGGGAGGCTCAGGACTTGGAGCTGCCACTCAGCGCTGTGGAGCGTTTAACAGGATTTGTGCTCAGTGGCACAGCTCTGCTGCCTCCCTGGCCAGCCTGGGAGAGGAGGCTGGAGCAGGTCACCCCCAGGACACCCCTGGCACTACCCTATGGTGACTGGAGAGCAAGGTAGTGAATGATGCTGCCTGTCAGTTTACCTCTGGGGTACATGAAGGTACCCCCAAGAAGAGCTGGGTACCACCAGGGCAAGGGCCAAGGATGCTCCTGAAGGTTTGCATTGGCCTGAAGTGGCCAATCTGATTGTCATGCAGCAGGGACCCAGCCCAGAGACTGCACAGCCCCTCAGTCTCCAACTCTGGTTTTGCTGCCCACAGCTCCAACAGTGCCCTTGTTAATGCCACATCCCCGCTGCCAGGGAAATAGTTAAGTAGCTGGTAGGAAGCAGCCAGAGCCAGGACTGAGTTTGCTGATCAAAAGTGGGCAGGGAGGTTGGTGTGCATCGATTGCCCGAGCAGCCATGCCAGGAATTGAGCAGGTCTGCAGTGGGAACTTCACAGAAACCATGGCATTTCATGGCATTTAACCAATTCCCAACTGCAGCCTCCCCAGCTGATGGTTCCTGGCAGCCTGGGCACGCGTGGTGTGGCCGTGCCAGCAGCAGGATGGACAAACCCACTGTCCCTCCTGCCCTCAGCTCACCAGAGCTGTAAAGCCGGCTGGTGAGCAGCGCGCACTGCGCTTAGAGCTTCCAGTTACCGCCCGCTGCAGCCACTGGCAGCGCCCTGGGGATGGGCAGACGAGCAGCAGAGCTGTCGGCTCAATCCAGTGTGGCAGCTCTGGCTGCTTCTGAGCAGAGCTGCCACCCCCCTCCTGGCAGGTAGGGGTTGGGGTGCAGCACATCCACCCCCCAGCTGCGTTCACAGGGACCGAGCCTGACTGGTGCCAGCCTGCAGGGCACGGCTCTGCTGCCACAGCTGTCCCAAGGATGTCCTCTCCCAGCAGGACCAGGTGACTGCACCCAGTGCTGCTCTCCATCTCCAGCAAGCCTCATCCCTACTTTCATCTGGCTGGGCAGACATGGAGCTGCTGTTGTCTTGGTTTCCTGAGAAGGCAAGGGTCAGGCAATTATGAGTGTCTGCCTGGTCCTCTCACCTGCCAGGGATGTCCACTGTCATGTTTCATTTTGGGGCCACAAAGGCAAGTGGGAGCAGGCACCTTGTGAGGTTCCCAATGCCCAGCAGAAGCGTGGCATTCACCCATCATGCCCAGGGCACCAGCAGCCCTGTGGTCTGGGGGGAAGGAAGCAGCTGAGGGCAATGTGAAATGGGGGTTTGGTGGGTAGAATGAGCAAAACCATCCTCAATTCTGCATGGAGATGCCCTGGTGCTTAACTGATCCTCTGCTTCAGGAGGGGTAGCAATTCAGGGACTCTGGGGATTTTGGCAGTAAAATAAGAGAGACAGGGTACAGCCTGCTCATCCTGGAGAGGTAGTTACACAGCCAGCAGTGCCAGGAGTGGTTTTGGAGGAGCTTCCCACATTGCAGGGATAGCAAGCAGAGCAGAGAACATCACAGCCTGCTTATGGGCAATTTATGGCTAGGAAGGCACAAGGCTCTGCTCCCAGGATACATCATCTACTCATGGCTTTTTGTTTCATTGCCAGGGATGTGATTTGCCCACAGGTACTCCTGTTCAGCCACACACGTGCTGGGCATCTCCTGCTTTGTGTGCAGTCAGAACCTCTCTGGGAAGACATTAACTCCCAAATTTAGGTTAATAAGTGATAATAGACTTAACAAAATCCTATGGTCCATGTGAGGGTTTTCTGGAGCTCTCAGAAGTGGAATGCAGGCAGGACCAGGAAAAACAGGAACATCCTCTCCTCTTTTCCCATGTTTCCCTGCTCCTCCTGGGACAGGGCAGGTGTGCTGGGAGGGGAGCAGGTCTAAGCCTTCCCTTTCCCATCTGCACATGCATTGTGGAAGGAGACCAGTGGCATGGTACCCTGTCTGTGCCCTCTTCCCCTTTCCTGCTGCAGCCAGCACCCATTGCCTTCCCATTTTGGCATTGCTCTCTCTAAGGACCTGAAGCCTCCACTGCCCCTGGACCAGCCTGTGCCTGCTGAGTGTACCCAACGCAGCGAGCTCCACACTCCTGCCTCCTTGGCCCCAGGGCTGCCTGACCCTCTCCCAGACCTGCAGAGATTGCCCTAAGGGCTCTAAGGTTTCTAATGGCACGTTTTTGCTGATCAGCACGAATTGAACACCCTGGGGGGAAAAGCCCTGCCTGCAATTAGAAGTAGCCACTTGCTTCACGTGCTCTTACCACCCTGCATAAAAGGGAGTCGTAGCTAAAATCATCTCTTGAGCAACGGTGAGTCCTCAGCTGTGCTGGAGCAGACAGGCTTGGAAATCCCAGTACAGAAGGCAAAGATGCCAGTGCATTAATAGACATGGCTCCTTCTTTAGCCCTTGGGTTGAATGTTATTTGCATGTCTTTTCATCTAGTTTTTACATTGTCTGAGTATCCTGGACAAAACTAGAAAGGCCCTGAAGCAGCTGGGGATGACAGCAGTGTGCCAGCTGTCACCAGGGTGATGTGGGTGCCCTGGACAGCCCACATGGGTGTCAGTATTGTGTGGCAGCAGAGGCTGAGGGGCTGCAGGGGAAGCAGGCTGGGGTTGGGGTCTTGTGGGAGCAACTTGTTGCTTTGCTGTCAGAAGTCACTCTTGGGGTTTCTCAAAGTAGAGGTTTGCAGTGCAGCAGCCAGAGTCAATTGCTGCTGCTGCTTAAAAATGAGGATTATCTGGTTAAATTTACAGGTTCCTGTGTCTCTTCCCAAGGCCAGTGTCCTGCTTGCTCTCCTCCTTGCACCAGGGAAGAAACCTAGCCTGTGCTGGGGGATCCTCCTCCTCTTCTTCCTCATCCAGCAGGGGTCCTGGCATTGCTCTGCCTCAGCTCACAGCTTGGCTACCAATGGCTGCCTTGACAGCACTGCCATGGATCCTGAAGCCACAGCCCCTTGCCTCGTTAGCAGCTGCAGGTATGAAGTCAGTCTTGCCTGCCCAGATTACCTGCCCGCTTGGCAGGATAAGACAACTTCTGGCGAAAGCACAGAGGAGAAATCACATCCCTGTGCTGGAAGTCAAAAACATTAATTAAACCTGTGGTATCACTGATTTCTATCTCAGGGGAGAGGCAGAGGGTGAGAAAAAGCTCAGGGGAAGGAAACCCAGGGAGGATTTGCCAAGAACCTTCCTAACCTTTAAAAATGAGTTTGTTATTTCTGGGATGTTGACATCTTCCTAGGGGGAGGCCCATGGAGCAGGTTAAGCTTGTACTGGGGGTGTGCAGGGAGTGCAGCCCCCTTAGCATGGGCAGAACACATGGCCCAATGTCTCAGAACCTTTCCAGCAAAATATTTGATGCTGCCCAGGTAGTAGCCTTGTCTATGCCAGGTGACCTGGCTGGTACTCTGCTGGCAGGCACCCAAACATGGACAGTTGGATTCCTGGGAAAATCAGCTCATTTTGCCTTGGGGTGGAAACTGGGCACCCCCTGAGAGCTGGGACAGGAGCACTGTCAGCAGACACTGGGCTCTCTGCTCACTGTATAATGGAATAGTGGAAACCCATTTAGGCTGGCTCTGTTATCAGGCAAAGCTGCAATCACTCCAGAAATATTCATCCAGCTAAAGTCCCTCATTACGATCCATTTGTGCCTAGTGGCTTTATCTAAGTACAATTGCTTCAGCTGGATTAAGCTGTGCCAGTCCTCTTAGTCTGCAAATATCCAGCCCTCAAATGGCACACGAGGTTTGTGGCTTGTGAGCCTCCAGCAGCCTCTCACTCTCCATGGATCCTGCCCATCTCCCTGCTCAAGAAGAGGGTGGTTGTGTGGGGGTAAAGTGCCTCTTCCTCCAGTGCTCTGCAAGAGCCTGGCCCAGGGCTGTGGGCCCAACACAGTGTTCTGCTTTGCCAGCTGGAACCAGCTAACCTATGTTTACCTCACCTGTACCAATGCCAACTAACACCCTTGGCCTTGCAGGGTGTACAAGTGATAACAGTGCCTCTAGGGAGGGGATGCTGTTCCTGTGCCCCAGCATGCTCCTGTAGACACCTAGAGGGGAACTGCACACCCCCATGCTGAGGAGTGGTGGCCATGGTCCCCATCCTTTCCCCTGGGGACAGGCAGCAGCCTGGTGCTTGGCCACTTAGCATGCATCATGCCCTCCCATGCCAGTTCTTTTAGTGGTGGCACTGCTCTTGCTGCCCCTCTCTTCTATGGTCACAGACAGGGGACCAGCAGCCCCCAGCCCTTCCCTTCCCAGGGGTCTGTTTTCCAGTTACAGCAAAAGAGAAGCAGGAGCAGGACGTGGGACCAAGCATGAAGCTGTGGGGGAAGGATTGCGTGCTGGGCACAGGGCTGACAGTGCCCGGGCAGTGCCAACAGCTGCCGAGCCGGGCGGGCAGCGCACCCTGTGCCAGCTGCCGCTGCCAAAAACCCTGCAGTTCATGGGGGTCTGTTTCAGGGGCACCCACAGAGCGGGCATCTGGCCAGGAGCCAGGGGAAGGCAGGATGTCTGCCAGGGCCAGTGTGGGGAAGGGCCCCAGCCCAGCTGGGTGTGACTGGCACAGGGACGGCAAAGACACGGTGACATTTGTAGGCAGCGGGTCCTGCCAGCCGGTCCTTTCATCCCAGCTTGTCTGACATGAAACGCTGTGAACAAACATCTCTGCTTGCTTTGATTGCTTCCCAGGGATTCCTCCCTTTGCATTATAATGAAGTGACATTTTGCTGTATAAATAAACTTGAAAGTTGACATAGAAAGGGTTTATCAGCTCTGAAGGTATTTGCCTGCTCCCCAGAAGGAGGGAAAGGGCCACACAGATTAAATAGGAGCAAGCTTCAAGTTGCTGGTGAGGGCAGGGAGAATTTACAGCAAGATGCTCTGTAAGAGAAGTTGTGCCCAGGGCTGTCACGATCAGCAAAATGGGGGTTGCTGGTGGGGTAAATGTCTTTTAGTAGTGATGCCTTTCTGTTTGGATCTGCTCCCATATGCACCCAAGGGTGTCATGAGACAGTGAAAAACATGGCATAATGTGGGTGGGCCGTGTCAAATGGAGTTTCTCTTGGCACAATCCCCGTTTCCCACTGGCAACCTATCTAGAGAGGGGATGTGAGCAAAGCACTCGCCATGCCAGTGCCTGCCCTTGACTTTGCCACAGGTTGAGGTATGGTGCAGAAGCTCTGGACAGGCAGGTACCAGCGTTTCTGCTTTTATTACTCAAGCTTTTTGCTTTCTGCCAACACTAAGGAGAGCAGGGAAGCCAGATGGGAGGCCAGGTCGAGCTATGTTGAGATCCTTGCTTTGTAGATGTGTGTGTTCACCCCTCCTGCACTCCCAGTGTGGCTCAGGTTGGTGCTCACTGGATGTGACAGGTCAGGCCAACCTACTCTGCACCCTTTTTAGGATTCTTTCCTGACTCCCATCAAGGCCCCCTGACACCAGTGGGTTTGTGGTCAGGTTAAGATGTAGTGATACTCTGTCAGCCACAAATACCTGAGTGGGTGGTGCTTGCCCATGCTGAGCCACGTCTGTAAGTGGTTTCTGAGTCTCTCTGCAAGGAAAGCAGAGTGCTGGGCATGATCTGCAGGCACCAGCTCCAGGCTCTGGCTGGTGTCTGCAAAAGCTGCTTCCCTGACCCACTTACTCTGCAGACATCTCACCAGAGACCAGCTTTGGCTGGTGCCAAATGGACTTGTGTTTAATCCATTAAAAAGCAGTATCCAGTTTTGCTAAAACTCTTGACAGGACCATGGTATTGGAAAGCAATTTGCAAAGCACCAGCTGCAAAAGCAGACAGTTGGCAGAGCGAGGATGTAAGCACAGCTGCCCTGACACAGCCACAGGTTCAGCCCACCCAGCTCCTGCTGATACTATTTGGCTGCTGGGGAGCAGTGAATGCTCTTTTTCCTTCTTAATCTCACAGTTTTGTGGACAAGCATTAGGACAAAATGTCCTTGTGTGGAGCAGAGCACTGTTAGGACTGTCTCCTCTCCTGGGCACTGGTGAGGCTGCTCCTGGCCAGCTTTGGAGGACGCAGGTGAACTGGAGATCATCCAGAGGAGAGCTGGCATACTGGTCAGGGCTGGAGCATGAGGAGAGGCTGTGGGAGCAGGGCTGCTCCAGGGAAGGGCAGGGTGGGGGGAGCTGCAGCCACGGGTTCTGATGCAGGCAGGTGGCAGAGGATGGAGCTGACTGCTCTTGGCAGTTGGGCAGCAGCCCCAGACTGGGTCTTAGAAGGATCCACCGGGGCATCAGGAGAGTGGCTGGGATGCCTTTCCTCTCCTGCAGAGACTGCTGCTGCCCGGGTGACCCATCTCCATGCAGCAGCCCTGGCAGAGCCAGCCTGTGCTGGCTGGCACTGTTACATAACCCTGCCCCAGCTTGCTGCCCACACACTACAATAGGCACTATTTTTGTTCCCTTTCTGGTTGTCACAGTCAGCATGAAAGTCCTTGGAGTGGAGGCTCTCCACCCCCTACTGTTATGTAGGGCATTTCAGCCGCTTGTCCTCGTGCCCTGCTTGTGCCTGTCCCCACCAGCCCAGCACACCAGGACCAGCAGAGATAGGACATAGGGTCAGTGTCCTACAGGGAACAGTGCCCTGGGCTTGGGCACTTGGCTATGGGCCCTGATGGTCCAGACCTGCAGGTGGGCTTCCCACCTTGACTTCAGGCATGAGGCTGCTCCCAGTGCCCTGCTCCAGGGTGGTGGGATGGGTCTGGTACAAGGTCCTGCCCATCTTCTCCAGGGGGCAAAGCCCCTGGCCTCTGCCAGCACCCCTACACTGCCTTGTGTTCCTGGAAAAATGGCTGTTGGTGGTGGCTCTGGCCACTGGTGACAGTCTGTTACTCAGAGCAGAAATTCCTCATGGGCATGATGTAGGTGGATCAATTTTCTGCACAATTACTCCAGTTTATTCAGGGTGATAAACCAGTAATCAGAAGGAGGAGATGAAGCATGGGAGTGATATACTTTCCTTCTGAACCTGGTCCTTGCCATATAACATAGGTTGAACATTTCCTAATAGGGCTGGAAGGAGTTGGGACCTGCAGCACTGGGATTAGATCAGACTAGAAATAAAATTCCAACTTTTTCCTATGTTAGAGATACAGGTACCATGGTTCCAGACTTCTGAGGCTTAACAAATTCCTCTCTCCCTGTCTGCTTCATGCAAGTGCCAGGTGGGGGACAAGTGAAAGGTGCTGCTGCACAAGTAGTTTTGCTGAGGAGGAGGAGGGGGAAAAAGAACCTCTCCTGGCAGATGGCAGTGATGCTGACTGAGGGAGAAGGTTCCAGGGGATGAAGATGCAGCATGAGCAGGGCTGGCAGTATCAAGACGTGCCCTCCTCTCAGGGATGCAGATGTCCCACCAAGGAGGAGGCTGAGGCTGCAGTCCCAGCTGGCTGGCACAACACCAGAGAGCTTCTCCTGGCCACCTGCCTGGTGGTGTTTTGCTTGGAGTGATCAAGCAGCCCCACCTTCAATGTGCTGGGCAGCTACTGGGGTGCTTTGTGCATCCCCTTGGCAGTGCAGCTTCCAAAACCCTTTGGAATAGTCCTGCTCCCCCCAGGACTTCCTTGCTCTCTGGAGAGTCTCATGTTTTCTACCTTCTCTGGGCTGAAGGCATTGAGCAAGCTGTTGCCTGGGGGGAGCCTGGGGTAAAATGCCCAAGGGCATGCTGAGGGAGAAATGTACTGCAGTTTCATCACCAACTGGATGGACACTTTGTTGGTGAGGGAGCCGAGCTGAGGATGATAAGAAGGGCTGCTGAAGATAAACTCCAGTGGCTTGGTGTCTCCCATGGCTGCAGAAGCACAAGACAGCTCTCAGAGGCATGCTGCCAGCCTCCTGCCTGGCTTTCCCCCCACTGCCTCCTCCCTTCGTTTCTCCCCGTTACACTTTTCTTGGCTCCTCAGAGCCAGCCAGAGTCTCCTCTCCTTGGGGCAGTGTCTCCCTGCATCTTGCCCTTCCCAGGGGCCTGTTGCAGTCTCCTGTGGTGTGGAGCCTCACTGCACTCAGCAGGAGTTACTCCTCTTTTCCCTTTGATGTGCTGCATGCCACTGCTTGAGACTGCTGGTGGGGACAAGCCCTGGATGACCAGCAAAGTCTCTCTGCTGAGCTCCACCACTGCAGCCTGGCCCAGTCCCAGGGATTTCCAGGTGGGCAGTCCCTTAGTGTCGCTCTGAACACAAAGCATGGTGTGGTGAGTGCTGGGAGCTGCCTACGTACCACTGGGACCAGAGCCAGCATGGCACAGCACCTGCCTACTGACAACTGGGCACAGAACAGAAAAACGGTTCCTCAAAAAAATTACAAGCCAGGGCAGCCAAAGCCAGCCACTGGAAAATGTCCAAATATGTCAATATGCTAAATTGAAGCCTACCAGGAGAACCAGCCAGGAGTAGCACGACTGGCACTTGGTTGTTCGCCGGCACGTGCCGCTTGCCGGGGCTGCTGCCTCAGTGCCAAGGGGACAGGCTGTTGCATGGGCACCAGTGCTGTGCAGTTCATGGACTCATCAGCAAGGGCCAAGGTAAACAGTGACCCTGCTACATCGTTCTGATTCCAGCACAGTGTTCAGAGCCAGTGAGGAGCAACCTGCTCTAGAAACCCAATCCTCCCGTATTTTGGGGAAAAGCAGCCTCTTACTCTGCCCTGCTGCCAGTCCTGCACTGCTGAAAGCTGGTGCTGCAGCTCAGGTGCTGACCCTGGCTCACGGGCTCTGGGGCTTCTCAGACAACAAGCACTGAGGGTAGGACTCCCCAGTAAGAGGGCTGCATTGCCCAAAGGGTTGCCCTGAAAGTCTGTGGATCCTCAAGGGTCTCCCGAGCCTGGAGTAGGTAACAGCAGCTCTGTGCCAATGGTGAGACAGGTGGGACCCATGGATTTGCTCACAACCCGCTCAGAATCTCACGCTTTTCTAATGGGAGAAGCCACTTGCTTAATTAAACAGCAGTATTGAGCTTGGCATTGCCAGCCATGCCTGGGCATACTGCAAACTCCAGTGACACTTGGAAGAAATGTGCTGCCCTCTGGGTCTCTGCTGATAGCTGTTAGGCTGGCAGCTGTGTTCCAAGCCCAGCCAGTACAAGGTATCGTTAGAAAAGCTGCTTGAATAATGTTGTTATAAGAGTGATGTTAAAATAATGGTGTGGAAGGAAAAGCTGGGGCTGTGTGTTTCTGGGGTGTGCACGCTACACTAGGCACCATGCCCGGTACGCCGAAGGCAGCCTCTGCTGAGGGAAATTAGCATCTTTGTGCTGTACACAAGGTACACGCTGTTCTTTGGATGCAAGTGGCGAATCACATTTAAAACCATCCAATAGAACATTTTCCAATTTTTATTTATCAACGGGCGACTCTGCGTATTCCTGGAGAATGAAATATTTATCTCCAGACGCGCGCGTGCAGAATGGGAGAGGGACGATGTATTATTTATCTCTGCTTCCCTCCTGTAGCTCATCAATAACTCATGCAGCCTGCTTGCCCAGAGCAGCCCGTGGCCAGTTACCTAAGGCAGCTCCAGCTGCCACCTCATGCCAGCTCCGGGCGTCTTGCCCCAGGCAGAGCATCCCCTGCCTCCAGGCCCTGCCACCTGCAGGGTGGCATTGGCCTCGCCCTCAGATGCCTCTGCCCGCATCCCTGCCAGTCCCGTTGGCTCTGCCCTTGATGGCAGGTGTGGATGGTGGGACACAGGAGCCAAATGGAAAGTGCCCAAGTGGCGATGCCTTTGCTGTGCTCCCATGGAGGGCACAGGGGGATGTGGGTGCTCCTGCCTCAGCTGACAGAAGGAAACTGAGGCAGCAACAGTGATAAACCAAACATGCCATGCTGGGTTCTATGGAAATACCTCCCTTATGGGGGTGGAACATCTTCCTTGTGAGGAAATGCTGAGAGAGATGGGTCTCTTTAGCTTGGAGAAGAGGAGACTGAGGGGGGACTTCAGTAATACTTATAAATATGTAAAGGGAAAATGGTAGGATGATGGAGACAGGCTCTGTTCAGGGACATCCAATGATAGGATAAGGGGCAATGGGTGCAAGCTGGAGCATAGGATGTTCCATGTAAGTATGAGGAGAAGCTTCTTCATGGTGAGGGTGACAGACACTGCCCAGGGGTTTGTGAAGTCTCCTTCTCTGGAGACATTAAAAACCCACCTGGATGGGTTCCTGTGTGATCTGATCTAGGTGATCCTGCTCTGGTAGGGGGTTGGACTGGATGATCTTTCAAGGTCCCTTCCAACCCCTACCATTCTGTGACTCTGTGAAACGCTGTCATCTCGCTACAGATGTCAGATGACAAGAGCTGGTGTGTAAATAACATCCCTGATAGGAGATACATCACTGGTAATGAAGCTCTGAGAGCTGCAGCTCAGCGAGACACATTGACTGGAAGGGAGGGATCAGAGAGTGGCAACTTCACCTCCCTGGACCCCAGACAAGGGAGGGGGGAAGCGCCCAGAGCCTATCCTGGGATCTCCAGGGATCTGTGGTTGAAAATTGGGCACCAATGTTACTGATCTAAGACTCTGAATTTGAAAGAGATTGTGGATGAACAAGAACAGATGGATGTCAGATACTGTTTATGGCTTTGCATGTTTAACTCTAGTTTCAATCATATTAGAATGACTGCAGATAAATCAGAGCTGCTGCAAGAGCCCAGGGCTGTGAGCCGGGGCAGGTGATGGAGATTGGGCTGTTCCTGCTGCACTCCAGGGGATGGATCAGAGTGTGGTGCTAAAGGAAGAAGGGGAGAGGGTTCCCTTGGCAAGGCCATGGAATGGCTAAAGGAGCTCCTGTATCTTGTGCTAATGCAGAGCACATCTCTGGCTTTCTGGGATTAGCATGAGTCAGAGCAGGGGAGAGATTACACAAGACATAAAAGAAATAGAAAGCACAGTATTAATAACTAAGAATTACACTAAATGACTTGGTATGGGAATTATCCTCCCAACATTACCTGCTGACAGCAGGAGCATCCCTGCCTTCTCTGCAGAGAGAGGATGGATGGATGGATGGATGGATGGATGGATGGACGGATGGAAGGAAGCACACCTTTCCTGACTTGGACTCTCCAGTGTTACTGGTTGCTTGCTCCTTGCAGAATACCTTGCAAACAGTGCTCACATGGGTGAGGACTCACTTTATTAATTGATAAATAGCAGCTGCTTGGGAAATGAAGTGCAGCAGCCACTGGGCTTTGCACAGCAGCTCTCAACTGGATCTGGCTGGGGTGGCAGGAAGAACTCAGTCAGCAGACTGCAGTTACCTTCACTGTCCTCTATCCAGGGCAGAACAGCCAGCCTGTTCCTGGCAGAGGTCAAGGCTTCTCCAGAAGCCACATGGGCTTCAGGAGGACTGTTTGGGGGATGGTACTCAGAGCAGCTGCCCCTCAGCCAGCTTAGGGGAGTGGCAGCAGTGAAGGGGGTACATGGAGGGCTGGGAATGGGGGTGGAGTGGCCTTGGATCTTTTTGCTGGAGCATTCCTGGCTTGCAGAGTCCATTGGACTGTACAGTCCAAGGCTGAGTAGGACTTGGTGATACTGAGGGCATTAACTGGCACTGCCAAGATGCTCTTGCTGAGCATAGGCATTTTCCCAGCTGGAGGAGCTTCTGGAGCTCTGTCCCATCCCAGAGCTACATCTTGAGAGAAAAACAAACAATATCCTGGCAGCTCTGCAGAGACCCAGGGGAGGCCAACGCACCTGCAGCACTTGTAGGATGGAAGTTGTTTTCCCTCTGTCCCGGGAGAGGAGCCGCTCCCCTGGCCAGCCAAGCAAAGATCAGTAACCATCAGCTATGGGTGCTGCATGTCCTCGAGCCAGGCCCTTGGTGCCAGTGAGCTGAGGGGTGATGTGGCCGGGTGGGAGCCAGTGCTGGGCTGCTGCAGAAAGAAGCAACTTCCATTAGCCTCCTGAGAGCACCATCTAAGGCCGAGTTCTTTCTAGGCCACGGTGGTTGTTGGGAAGGCGTTCCGGGGCTGTGAGGTACAGCACGTCTCTCAGCTGGAGCTGCTCTCCTCAGCCTGGGAGCAGCACACACCAGCTGTTCTTCAGGGGCTCGCTGGCTTTTCACTTCACTCCACTTCAAAGCCCAGGCTCCTTATGTGCGTTTTAGCACCGTTCACACGCTTCGGGTTTCTAGGCCAAGCAAGAGCTTTGATTCTGTGCTGCACTCAGCAGCTCTGCATGGAGGTAGCCCGTGGTTAAGTAAGGTGAGAGGCTGAAAGTGGTTCAATTTTGCAACAATAGCTGAGAACAAAGTACAGATTCTACCATTTAAAACTGGGACAAAACAGAGCTGGAAGGTTCTTGTGGTTTTGGTCAGGGTTTTTTTAATTTATTTTCCTTTTAACACTCAGTAGCCTTCTTTGTGTTGAATTAAATATATGGTGTCCATGGCCTTTGCGTCACACTGAAGCATTCCTGTTTGCATCCAAATGGCAAAATTAGGACGGGGCAGCAGCACCTGGGGAGGAAAGGAAGCAAAAGAAGTAGAGGAGAGGGATTTCAGCTCGGGCTTCATCTCCTGGTCAGGGCTCATCCTGGTCTCTGCTGCCAGCTCCTCTCAGCACTATTTTTTTCTATATTGTGGTCTGCATCTAGCACATCCAGTGCATTCCTGGGCCAGAGGTATGTGACACCAAGACAAGCAATTAATCCTAATTGAGCTGGCCTGATGCCTTTTATTCTTCTTCCACCCAGAGATGACCTGTAGAACATCTTTTCACCTTCCCAAATAGTATTTTCATGTTAAACAGCTAAAAGACATCATCATGATGGTTCTTATGGCAACCCAGCAAACTGAGATCTTTAATTCTTTTCTTGCTTAATGCATCTCTTTTACATGGGCTGTTACAGTTACCTGAGCCCTGGGAGGATGGACAAGCCCTGGGACTGAGCCAACTCTTCTCTGATCTGCTTCCCCTCCCTCTGAAATGAGAGGGTTGACCCACACCCATGCACAGTACCTGGTTAACAAAGCAAGTACAGTCCCTGCCACCTCAATCTCTCGCCGCTGCATTCCTTATAGATACCATATGCTCCGTAACAGACAGAGAATCATTTCCCTCCTTACAGTCCAAATGTGAAATCAACCCACAGCCTCCTCCTGAGAACCTGCCGAGACGAAGCTGCTGTAGGTCACGTTGTGCAATTTGCTGTTGCAAGACAAAGAAAACGAGTTCTTCTTTTTCACAGTTACCAAACCACTTCATCGAGCAATTTCACTGCCTCGGTGCTTCAGTTTCAGTTAAACAGTATTCCTTGAGGAGGGAAAGTCTAGCTTCACCTCGAGGGACTTAAGGCTGCTTCTGCCATTATGGACAATGGTGAAAAGTTGCTCAAGTGCTGTAATTGCTGCCAGCAGCTTCTCTGTGCCTTGCACTGGAGCCAGACCTGCAGGAGGCTTGCTGGGGTTGCAGCCTCTCCTGGGGCACAGCTTGGCAGATTTCAGTTGCCTGCCTGGGGGTCAAAGCCCCTCTGCCTGTCTCAGCGTGGCTCTCACTGTGAACACCCTGGTCCTGATGAACTAGCTCCTACTGGGGTTCCCAGCACAGCCCGGTGTGCCTGGAAGGGGCTCGGCACCAGCACGGTGGGAGGAGTTTCACCCCGGTTCAGGGCAGAGGGCAGGGGGGGCTGTCCCTGTGTCTCCCGGCCGTTAGGGGGGAACCACAAGACTCTGGATGAAGCAACGCCCTG
Source organism: Corythornis vintsioides (assembly GCA_025447755.1). Lineage (NCBI taxonomy): Eukaryota > Metazoa > Chordata > Aves > Coraciiformes > Alcedinidae > Corythornis > Corythornis vintsioides. The sequence goes on from JAOEGS010005531.1 coordinate 54,512, forward strand.
CGGCAGCACCTCACAGGCAGGGCTGTCCCCATCGAGTCCCCTCACTGGTGTGGGCACCGATGCTAGCAGGGGACTTGGCTGCCCCCAACCAGGAGACGCCAGTTTCCTCCCCATCAGGAGCTGGCACTGGGGCTGTGCAGGCCAGAGGGTGCTCCCAGGAAGGCCAGCCCCTCACTACCACCAGCTTTTCGGACCAAGCCGTGCCAGGGTGTGGGGTCTGTATCTCTGCTGCTGCTGCCTTTGCCGCGCTGCAGGGCTTGTTCCCTGGGTGCTTCCCAAGGGACAGGGGACAGCACCAGGGCCAGGCACAGGGACAGAGGGCCAGGACTGCCCATCTCACCGCTCTTCTGCAGTGCAAGGGCAGCGCTCCCATTTCATGGGAACAGAATCCTGCCTCTTGGCTCACTGCAACTCAGCAGTAACTGAAGCCCCAAGGAGCCCAGAGGGTGCCCAGGCCCCTGGCTGGCCACAGCTCTGCTCCGACCCCTCCAAACTTCCTGCATTTGTTTCACTCGAGCTGTTTGGGGGAAGTAGAGTGTTGTTATGTCTTCAGCTCAGCGTCTATTTAGGGAAGGATAATGCCATTGTGGGGGAGGACAATGAGAATATTAAATGCCTAAAATTCTCCGTCTCTCACTATTTTGACTAATATCTTTTTTTCTTTTTTTTTTTTTTTCTCCTTCTTCAAATTGGTATTTTCTTGTAAAACTATATTGAGATTTGATGGGCTCTGAGGGGTGGGAAAGCATGAGTCAAGCCCTGCAAGATGAGCCCAGGCTGATCCCCTTTTAGCCCTGCTGCAGACAGGTGAATCCCGGCTGCTGCCCCTTCAGGGGCGGATCAGAGGAAGGTCAGGTTACGAAAGAGAAGGGATGGCCAGCCCAGGAGCAGACCTTCCCAGGACATCTTGGTGCAGCCACCTGCTCCTGCCACTTTCCCAGGGCTATGTTTAGCTCCTGGTTTGCTCGAGGAACCCAGAGGAGCACGTGGGACATCTTAATGTCATTGTCTCACCAGAGCTGGCTTTAGAGGACTTTTTTTGCCCTTGCAGGATGTAACTAATTGGACCTGACATCAGGGAGAGCCGTGTTGGGTCCTGAAATAGCTTTGTGCACAGTGGCACTCCCAAAGGTGCTGTGGGAAGCGTGGGTGTGTCTGTGCTTTCCCAGGTGCTGGGACGTTGTGTGTCCACGGAACACACCTGAGATAAGGTCATGTCTCGAGTCCTGGCAGCCCAAACTGGGGAGCAGAACTAATAATGACCATCTGCAGCCTGGCTGATGAATCCCAAGTCTGGGTTAGCTCAGAAGTGCATTAAGGACCCTCAGTCTTTCCACCACTGCACAGCAGGTTCTTGCTATGCCCTGTGCCTGCAGCAGTCTTCACTCTTCTGCCTTGCTCTCTGGTGGTAGCCTGGAGGGTCTGTTTTCCTTGGTGTTTCTCTCTTTAGCAGCAGCAGTGAAATCCAGAGGCATCAAGTTCAGCTCACTGCAAAGTAGCAGTAATCAAATGGTCTCAGTAGGATTGGGCTGGCAGTCCACTAAGGGAGAAGGCAGATCTTCTGGTGGCCTTTGCTACCAGTGGCTCTGTACCTTCTGGCCACCAGCTCCAGCAGGTCTGGTGGAACCTAGGGTCTCCTGCATGGCTGCATCAATGCTGTATGCTCTGCTAGAGATCTGCAGAGACCTTGCTCCAGACAGCACTGGAGCCAGAGGTTTTTTTCAGCAATGTCATATGTGTGGGAAAACTACAGTACTGGTGTGGGAGGGACAATTGCTGTACTGGTGTGAGGGCAAAAACTGTTGTACTGGTGTGTGTAGGATAATGTCTGTACTGGTGTGAGGGCAAAAACTGCTGCACTGGTGCAGGGACTCCGGTCCTTGCTACACAGAGCCTTTGCATTATGAGACACTCTCTAGAGCTTGGATATTACTTTAGAAAGTGAAATTAGATCAGAGCAGCACTAAAGATAGGTGGCTCAGTTCTCATCCAGCTACTTGCCAGAGCAGTGCAGCAGGTGGAAGGCAGGTCAGGACACAGTGTCACCTGCAGGGACAGTGGCAGACTGCCCCTGGTGAGACTGAGCTCATAGACCTGCCCCAGCCCTGCACTGAACAGAGCTGGATATGTGAAGGTATTGGAGATGCTGGGGGAACACAAGACATGGACACAGGGTGTTGTTGCTGCTGCTGAACCAGGGCAGAGCAGTGCAGGGTCCTCTGTGCTGTTTCTGTACTGGGGATCCTTCCAGGTGGGTCAGGCTTATGTCACAGATGAATGTGGATGCTGGGACAGGGAAGGGCTTCCCATAGGTCTGGCTGCTCCTCAAGGATCTCTGCATGATGGAGAAGGTGATGGGCAGGACATGGACCACAGGACCTGCCCCTGCTGCCAGGAAGCATCCATTTGCTGCATGTGGGTGAAGGCAGAAGCAGACTGCAAAGGCAACTAAGATCCTGCCTGTGTTCAGAAGTCATCACTGTTAATGGGTTAATTAGCTATTGCCAATTAATGTTCCCACCAGTGGCTGCCTGGGGCCAGCTCTCTGCTCACACCAATCTCATCTCCTGAGCCACCATGGACATGGATGGAGCTATCACTGTGGGTCAGCAACCACACTGTACATGGGCAGAGAAAACACAGGTGTCCCTGCTCAGAAGCAAGTATTTCCAGACTCTTTTCCTCCACTTCCAGGAGATGTTTTTGCACCAAAGCAGACTGATTTTAGATTATCCCATTGCTGATCCTGGAGCTGAAGTTAAAATCCCTGTGACAGGCAGAGGTGCATGAGGCTTCCCAATGGCCAGAACAAGGTGCTGAGGAAACACCACATCCCTACCTGCCATCCCTGCCGGCTGCCTCACTGTCCCTGGTGACCTGTTTCAAGCAGTAGAATGAGAAGCTGCTGGTCGGAAAAGCAGGCAGCTGCATTCCCATTTGCCTCTATTGTTTCATAATTATTATCAGAGAGATTGAAAATGTAATTATGATAATTAAGCTAAATCGCAATCTACCTAAGGGGCTACCAAATTATTTATATCAACTTTTCATCCAAATTATCTTAACCATTCCCTGCCTGGAGGAGGAAGAGCCTTCACCACTGCAGGCTGCCCACACTGTGCCAGAGCAGGCGATCTGAGCCAGCACTTGCTGAACCAGCAGCGAGCAGCAGCTCTTAGCATGAAATTGGGATGGGAAAAGAGGCATGGGAAATACAGTGGCTCTGAGGGCTGGAGCTTTTGGAGATCCAGCAGCCACAGCAAGAGGGGAGAGCCAGAGAGGAGTGTGCAGGGCTGGGAAAGGCAGCACCCGGTTTTGGGCAGGGCTGGCTAGAAAGGGCAGAGCAATGCCGGGCAGATGCTCAGCAGGAGATGCCTGCCAAGGCTGTATTCGGGCGCTGCACCTCCTGTGCCCTGGGGCTGGTGTACCTGCCACCGTGGGTTTTGGAGCCAGAGCGAGCACGGAGCTCAGCGCAGAGGGACTCAAAGCCATGACGTACCCAGAGCAGCCTGCTGCCAAGCCTAGCTCTGCACACAGACCCAGCAGCAGTGGCTTCGGTGCTATGGCTCTGCTGGCTCCCTCCAGGAATGCTGTCAGCTCGAATTAATGTCACAGTTTAGCTTGCTCATGCATCCAAGCAGACTGTGCAACTTCACGGTGCCATGGGAAGAGCAATGAATCCCATCCCACAGCTTTTTCCTTGTGTCCCCTGGGGTCTGCAGAGTGCCCGTGATGGAGCAGTAGGGATTTCCAGGTCTGGACGTGATGCCGAGCATGTCACCACTCTGTGCAGGGTGGCATCAGGACCAGCTGCAGGAGCAGGCTGCTCATCTGCCCCCCAGTTCAGAGGAGGAGAGCATGGGAAGCATAGCCTTTTGTTGGGATCACTTTCTAGGGGAGAGCTCATGTCTATCCCACAGAGCTGAGGACATGTTCGGGGCATGGGGACAGATGTTGTGAGGCACAATGGTGCACTACTGCATCCAGGGCACTTTAACAGCACTGAAGGGCAGCAGCATGAGAGCCCAGATGCCTGTAGCAAGCAGCCCCTGCTCCTCTGCAGTCCTGGGCTATCCCATTCTAGACCTTGTCCAGCTCCCCTTGTCCAGCTCTTGCCATCAAAGGGCTTGATTTAAGTTCACAGATGGGAGCTGGCCTCTGAGCATGCAGAGCATCTCCCAGCTTGGGAAAAAAGCATTTTGCAGCCATTCTCTTGACTTCTGCAGTAGCATGGAGAGCAGTGACTAAGGCTGAATCCTAGGTGGTGCTGGGCAGCTTCAGGCTGGAGCTCAGCTGCTTGCAGAGCTGCTATGTCAAGCTGAGGGCAGGATTTGGCCCATGTCCTTCATTATATAACTGTTTCTCTGAGTGTTTTCATAGCACTCAGCCCTCCCACTAGGCAGAGCCCCCACTGGCCAGGGGGAATGTCTTGTTTTTTTGAATGCATAGCTTTGATTTTGTGCTGGGTCGTAGCAGTGGTCAATTCCACCCCCTTCCCCCTTAGCTCATGCACCTCACAGGGCACTAACCAAAATGCAGCCCCCTGTGAGCCACCAGCCAGAAAGCTGTAGGTGTCACCTTGCCTGGAGTGGGTGATGGAGCTGCGGGGAGAATCGGAACCCTAGGGGCCAGGTCAGGTCAGTTCATCTGGGGGCCTCCAAGAGCCCTGTGGATGAACTGACCTGGCCTGGCCTCTGGGACCCCACGCTGTCCATGCCCTGCCCTGGCTGCCTGCCCTTGCATTCCTGACCCTGCACATCATCTCCCTCCAGCTGCTGGGGAAAACAGCCCCCGCTGCTACCAGCGGCTGGGGTGAGGAGGGGGAGCCACCTTTATGGCACGTGAGCTCTATGGGAGTTGGGGCTGCTGCTGGCCTTGGAAATGCAGGATTTTTTCCCTCCTAGTTCTAGGAGAAGCAGGAGGTGAGGCACAACTATCTGGTGCTTGCAGCACTGCGGATTTTTTCTGTCACTGATGGAACCCTGGCTACACTCTCCCAAGAAAACCAGGGCCTGTGCAGTGCTGTGACCCACATCTCCCTGGATGGTTTGACAGTAGGAGACATGCCCTGTCTGTGCCTCCTTTGCAGGCTGAAATCTAGGGGGGCTTCCCCACTAATTAATGGGGGGTTTTGGTGTGGCAGACAAGAATTGGGTGATGGGTCAGTTGTAGTGTCTTGGATGTGACTAACAGAAGTGGGAGAGGTCAGCTGCTCTTCTCCAACACACCATAGAGGAGGAAATCCTGACGCCTTCCTGCTTCCCCATGAGAGCTGCAGCGTGTGTGCTGAAGGTGACACGGAACCACCTCAGGGACTGGAGCTGTACTTGGCACTGAGGATTGCCTGTAGACCCCAAAGAGCAAGAGGTGTTCACTGCTGACCTAGTAACGTGCAGCCAGACCTCAGAACCAGGAGGCCAAAGCAGCCCCTCAGCCAGCAGCTGTCACAGCATCACCCCTGGCCAGGAAAACTGGATGTGCCCCATCCAGGAGCATTTGTAGTTAATCAAGTTGGACTGCAAATAGTTCTGCATCTAAATCAGTCTGGTCTAAGGGTAATTTTGTGACCTGGCTCACTTCATGTGACCACTGGCTGATTTTTCTGGTTGTAAACAATATTTCTTCCTGTTGTGGATGAGGAAGACCTAAGAACGGGAGAAGGGCGTGCTAAGGGCAGAGAAAAACAAGAAGCAGCACGTGGGATCCTGCAAACACTTCCATGTTTGTGTAATCCCTGTCAGCCTCATTACCTGTGTGCAGGAGCCAGTCTCTAGTACACTAGCAAATGCACAAAGTCAACAAACAGTATCAGTGACAAGTGTCCATTTTCCCTTCATCTCTTCACATTCTGGGAACCGTTCTTGATATCTGGAATAACACATGCTCTGATTAGCTGGAACTTGCCCTGAAAATCTCAGGCACCTGCTGAGGTTCTTCAGCTGACTTGCCAAATCATCAGCCCTATGTGCTGGATTTGGACGAGCAGTTGAAGCCTTTGGAGCAAAATAGTCATCTTTCCTGTAGATTGTATTGTGTGTTAGGGGTATTTTCTGGCCAGTGCATCACACACTAGCTCAGTGCTGTGTGGATCTCACTGGTCAGCCAAACCTGGCTGCCCGAGCAGAGGCAGAAGCATAACCTGCCAAGCCCTGGCTGATGGTGAGCAGGGCAGTGATTTGCACTGGTGGCTGATACTAAGGCTTGACTTCTAATTCTGTGAACACCTGTTCCCACACTTGACTTCTCCCCACGCTTTCCAAACCCACTGGCAAAGCAGTGAGGCTGCCTTTGCTCTCCCTTTGCAGCCTGGGAAAGCAGTGGTGGGACGGGGCTGCTGGCCGGTGGGGAGCAGCATTCCAGAGGCCATGATGTTGTTTGAGTGGCCCACTGAGTTAGTGCACATGGATGGAGCCTGATCTCCAGGGGAACGTGCAACTGCCAACAGGCTGAGCTGGGGCTGGGCTGTGCTCAGGGGGACACTGCACCTCATCTGCATGGAGCAGACAGTGCACAGGGGCTGGCATCAGCCCCAGTGCTGAACACAGACCATGGAACAGTTTGTCCTCTATGAATGGGAGTAGAGTCTGGGATGGGAATGGCTTCACAGGAGTCAGCAAAGCCTGTGTGTCCACTGAGGCCTTTCCCAAAGCCCTGTACTTCTCCTGGGATGCATTCCCATCAGCCAGCAGTAGGATTTTCAGCTCAACAAGAAACTACTTGTTTTCAAAGGAAAATTATTAGCAGCTTAGCTCTTTAATCAAACCTATTGCAGGGGAGGTCTTGCTCTCTCGTCTTCTTATCCTAACAGAGGTGCTTCTTCAAACTTGCTGTGCAAAAAAATATAATCACCTTTTCTCTCCTCATATGCACTTGTTATTTGTAGGCCCATCCATGCTGCTACAAGGAGGGCACAGCAGTTAAGAACTCATGAATAACGTTGCACTAGCACTGAAGACATCTCTGTGATTTTTTTTTATTTTTTTTTTAATGGTTCAAGTAGCAAAATGTCCTGGGCAAAAGGGATTTGGATCCTAAATTTACAGTTAATGATCTGTACAGGCCTCTAAGGAAAATGCACAGTAGCCCTTTTGGTAGCTTCAAGGAGAAAATGCTTCAGGCCCTGGGTGCTGCTGGTATTGCTCAGTGAATTGTGCTTTCATCTCCGGCATGTGATAAAAACCTTCCCTTATTGTTCAGAGATGATGGCTCTTCTGGAGAGAGGAAAGGCATTGACTGAGTTAATGCCATTAACCACCTTTAAGCACACACGGAGGATGTAAAGCAAACATTGCCTAGCCATTCAACTGGGGTCAGCTCCAACTAGCCTGCGAGTTCCTCGGCACACCCAGCTCTTGAGGAGACGTGCCCTGGTCTCAAGGTGCCATGTTCCCCTCTTAGAGTGCTGTGCCCAGTTCTCAGGGTGCTGTGCCCTGCTCTTAAGTGTTGGATCACTGCTGTGCTCCAAGCATCACCTGCTCCCTTCGCCCCCGGTGAGAGCCAGCAGTGGCAAGACAGCCCTGAGCACAGGCCTGGGGCACTCGTGATCTCCAGGGCATTGAAGGTCCCCTGCTGCAGGTGAGGCAGCCTTGCACTGTGGGATAAGCTTTCCCCAATTTTGCTTTCCTCCTCATCACTGTCCCCTTTCCTCCCTGGGAAAGTCAAGGGCGGCTTTACCTGAGAAGAGCAGCAAGATGCACTTTTGCAAGGTGTGTCTTAGCAGTGCCAGCATGAGCGTGCTCAAATACAGCAGTGGCCACTGTCACCTACTGCATCTCATTGCCCATCACGGTCTGAGTGTGACCTGGGCAAGAAGGTGCCTGTTCTGAGGCAGGTGTACGTGTGTGTGTGTGTTTGTGTGTCTCTCCTCCCACCATTACCCCTTTCTATGCAAACTGCCCCAGTGCACCTCCCTCCTCAGACTGACTCACACTGAGGCAATGGTAAAAGCTTCTCACCGGAGCGGTGGCAGATTTTGCAATGTGTTTTAATGAGGTATTTACAAGTTTGGAGGCTGGCTCCTTGCACAAGCAGTGCAGCTTAGCCCTGGCAGCTGGTTGGGCTTTTCATTGACATTCCTGCAACTCGCCTGATTGCAGCACAGGCACAGTGGAAAACATTTAGACATCAGAAATGCCGGATTAATTATCTCTTAATTGATACCTCCACTTGGGGACAAATGAAACCGGAACATCTCTACTGCCCTGGGAGCCTGCCACTTACAAACAGATTTACAGCTAAAAATACCACGGCAGTCCCGTGGCTAATCAACTTCGCTGCTTACCCTGGCTGGTTATGAAATTGTCTTGGGCTGGCTCGGGGAGGGACCAGTCGCAGCGGTGACACCCAAACGCAAACCCACCGAGGGCTCCCAGCCCCAGAAGCCAGCTGCCAGGCAAGGGGCAGCAAGCCCCACACGTGAGTCCCATGGGAGCCTCAGAACTGCACAGCCAAGCTTCTTGAGCTCACGATCCAGCCAGAGTCCGGACATGAGGCTTCTCGGATGTTCCAGTCCATCATTAGAGACTACAGAGAGAGAGAAAACCTCATCCCTGTATCTTAGACAAATGCCCGGTGCGTTTCCCCACAGCATAGGATTTCCAGCTGGCTCAGGAACCGAGCTCGGTGCTTGCGAGGGCCTTTGTGTGCAGTGCCCTCCTGCAGCTCCACCACAGCCTCAGGGAGCTCTCCCGGCTCCTTCTCCTTACACACAGAATGCCCAAATCGCCACAGAGACTCCGGTTTCTTTTAAATTACTGTAATCTTTATTTTCTTCACATATGTGCAAACAGAGGAGATCGTAATGGTGGTGTTCTTAAAAATAACAAAATGTATTTGCATACATTTCCCTATGTACAGGTGAACAGCCACGAGTCTTCTTTTGCACAGCAAAAGATCTAGAGCATTGAGACCGAGGACATGAACGGGGCCCAAAAAAGGGGTCTAACTTAAAAATAATTAAAAAAATTCACAACAGTGCAAACCTCTCGGACACGACAGCACGACGGAGTGACTTTAATGGAGAAAACGGCGAGGGGGGGGGGGGCCATCTCGGATGTGAGATTTCTGACTGTAAACAAGGCGCAACACCTCCCTCCCGCCGCCCTCCCCGGGGAAAGCTATTCCAGGAATTTGGCAGATCTTCAAGGGCCGAGCCGGAGGTAAACAGCCCGCGGCCGCCTCCCCTCCTCGGGCCACGGCGGGCTGGGGCCTGGCTCCAACGGCCACCGGCACCGGGAGGGGCGGGCGCTCCCCGAGATGCTACGGGACGCGGGACGCGCCGCAGGGAACCGGGGGCCCGGTGGGCTCCTCGAGGGACTGCGCACTCCCGGAGAGGCCCCGGTGCGTCCCAGCGGTGCCGTGAACGCCCGGAAGGCACCGGCCAGGCCCTGGCGAGAGCGCTCAAGCGGTCTCGGGGTCGCCGGGGGACGGTTGCTCGGCGCCGTTGCAGGGCGGGGCGGCGCCGTCCGGACCGTTGCTCTCCAGGGAGGACTCGCTGCCCGTGCTCTCGCCGGAAAGCAGCCGGCGGACGCGGAGGTCGGAGCGCAGCGAACGCAGGTCGTTGCCCAGGCTGAGCTCGCTCAGGTCGCGGAGCAGCTGGCCCAGCTCCGGGCTCTCGCCGCGGCCGGCGCCGGAGCGCAGCAGCTCGCCCTCGGGTTCGCCCAGCGCCTCCAGGATGTCCTCGCAGTCGCAGTGCATGGCCCGCTCCTCCTGCTCCTCGCCCAGCAGGTCCTCCGTGATGGAGCCCAGCTTGGGCGCGCTGCGGCTCCGCTCCACCGGCGGCTTGTAGCAGCACTGCCCGTTGAGTAGCTTGCGCAGCGGCACCAGCGGGATGCTCTGCTCGCCCACCAGCTGCTGCTGCTGGTGCCGCGCGTCGTCCCGCTTCTTCAGCCGGCGGAACTCGGCCAGCGCCGTGGCCGAGGTCTGGTAGAGCAGCAGGGCCATGGCCTTCGCCTTCTCTGGCTTGGACACCAGCACGGCGTGGCAGCGCAGCATCACCGCCTTGTGCTTCAGCTCGTGGCGGTAGATCCAGGCGAAGACGCGCGGCAGGCGTGGATCGGCCACGCAGTAGGTGACCCGGTGCAGCAGGTAGAGGTGGCCGGGCCGTCGCAGCCCCTTGTCCTCGGCGTGGGCCATGCGGATGCCCTGCGCGCTGATGGTCAGCTTCATTTTGGTGCCTTGCCGGCCCGCTTCGCTCTTGCTCCAGATCTTGCAGACGGCCAGATCGGTGCAGCCCTCGCCTTTGGACTGGATGGTGGTGGCGTTGCCCAGGTAGAGGACGGTATACGTTGGGTCCTCGCTGGTCACGCGGAATTTACGCCGTTTGGAGCGGAACATGCTGCCCACGCGGTGCAGGGCACTCTCGGGGCAGGCGCGAGCCAGCGAGGTGAGCGCCGAGTAGTGCACGCTGACCGCGTACCCCTTGGGCTTGCTCTGCCGTCGCGCCTCGCCCGCCACCAGCTCCACCTTGCTCCGCTTCCAGGGCAGCATCGCCCCGCGGAGCCGCGGCTACGCGCCGCGCCGACGGCTCCGGGCGCGGGGGGGCATGCCACGGCGGCGGCGGCTGGGCTGCCCGCCCGCCTCACATCCTTGCGGGCGGCGGGCCGCCGCGGCCGTAGATATAGGCGGGCGCCGGCGCTCCGCGGGCGCGGAGAGGGGAGGCCCCGCGCACCGAGGGCGGAGCGCCCGCTG